>JAYMTP010006950.1:0-11520 GCA_036897365.1 Geranium brycei | reverse complement strand
TGGTTTTTACCTGAGTCCTTCCTTAACTATTGAATATTTTTTAATTTGCTTAAAAGATCAAAATGTTCCTAACTAACTTTGAAAATTTCAAAGTATACCGTTTGAGAGAGAGATGTAGAGGTGATAAGTCAAAAGTGAATTAGAAGTTATTGCTAAAGCAAATTTCCATCAGCAATTTCAAGCTCATTTTTGACTTCTGTCAAACTTAGGTTGAAATTTTGAAAGTTAAATAGGGACATTTTAGTCATTTTGTAATGAATAAAGAAAGAAATTTCTCCTTTCAGGAGAAATGTTAAAATTAGTTGTAATTAAGTTTTTTTACATTAGTTTTAATTAAGTTAGAAATGCATCAACTTAAATGTATTAAATTGAGATTTATCCTTCTTTATATAAGGAAAAATGTGAGATTACTACACCAAGAATAGATTGTTTTTCACTTAACTACCCTAAATATAAATTTTATTTGGGAAGTAATCTAAAATGCTAAGATTTTCATAGAACTTGACATTTTTAATTATTGATTTTTTTTTTAATTTGGTTAAAAGATGAAAATGCCTCTAATTAACCATTAAGTTTTCAAAGTATGTTATTAGGTCCTCTCTCACACATCTTCATTTCTGTCTCTTTATACTCTTCATTTATGTTTCTCTCACCTATCACAAATGCAAAACCCAGAATATTAATCAAACAAACAAAAAAATGGTGGTCTGATGAGACTAACCATCTTTCTTCATTGTGTGAGAGAGAGGCGGTCGGAGGAGAGGAAGATAAAAAAGTGGAGAGAAATGAAAGGATATATTTTGAAATTTTAAATGATAAATAAGAATACTTTAAAATTTTTAATAAAACTAAGGAATAATTGCACTTAACTACACTTCTGTTACATAACAACCATAACTATCAAAGTTCTTTGAAATATACCCCAACTGCATGATTTAGGTTTAGGAGGACTAAAAATACGATCCTAGTTACATATCCTACTGCTAAACCTCCCGTGTAGGTCTTGGTTTTGATTTAATATATGCAGAGCGGCTTGTAGAGCAATTGACCTATGTGGATTAGAGTAATTAAGACTCGAATTTACATACTTGTCCAATCGAAAAAGATGGATACGAGAGCTAATTACTGAGACTACTCACATAGCTAAGTTGACCTAATCTTGATCACATTAGGGCCAATTAGGTGGTTAGATGGTTGAATGCCTTGTAAAGTGGGTTTTTGGGTAAGAATTGCATTCAACATGCCCTGTTGCTAGTTTAAATTCTCTATTCGGTACTCGTGTAATTAATGTTATCCCATGGCATTCCCCAGATGCTCGGATTTCCCTGATGCCTCTACTTGATTGTGTGAATGTTGTTGTGAAGCAATTTGATTATTGATATAATTGGCAAAAATTGGAGAATTGTAATCTTTGATAATTGTGACAATCAAACCATTAATATATTTAGCTCGAACCCGACACATCTAGACATGTCAATTCTAGTGTTCGTTAGCTAAGTCTTACTCTAGGGATCAATAACTAAGGCATTAAAAACATCTTATATTACTGACAACCGGAGGACATGTCATCCTATCAAGAGTGAGAAATCTCTTAATTGAAATTTCCATCCCATCTATCTTTCTTTGAACTTGAATCATGGTATTGAATATGAGAATTTATTCCACTACTCAATCAGCTTACTCTCCTTATTAATCAAGATGTTATATTGTCGGTTGTGAATTACTGACAATCTTCTGCAACCAGCTTCTAGTAACCCTCCTTCAACCTTTTCGTTGAACACTATATATCGATGCTTTCAATTTACCAGTTCCAATTCAGACTTGGCTTCTGTACTTCCTTTTTTTAAACAAGTAGGGATGGCAATGGGCGGGTTTGGGGCGGATTTGGCAATCTCGTCTCCACAGAAATTGGACGGGCAGGAATTCCCCGTTTCTAACGGGGGCGAAGATTCCTCTTCGAGTTCGAGATTTCCCATTTTCCATTTTCAACCCAAAATAATGTTAAACCATATTTATTTTTTAATAAAATTTGTATTAAAAAATATTATGTTAATAAAAATATACTTAAGAATATTAGTATTTCATTAAATATGTATTGTAAATTATTATTTTAATAAAAATATATTTAAAGATACTTTTTCATCAAATATGCATTTTGAAATATATTTTTATAATATATTGAGGCGGAGTGGGGCGGGGATACCTCGCCCTGTTTCGTTCGGATTCGGGGATTCACCGCCACATTCTCGTCCGGGTTCGAGGACCCCGTCGGGGACGGAGAATATTACCATACATACAAACGACCTGTATATGCTTTCTAAGAACCTCTTGTAGTCATTGTTGTAAGGCTCAATTACAAACAATTCTCAGATCACACATAAACTACGATCTCTTACCCACCTTGCATCGAATTGAACAAATCCTTGTGGCACCTCCATACCTCAAACCAAACATCCTACTTACTTCAGAGGACGTCATTGCTTTGTTCCTCTTGCTATTAATCTTCAAGAACTTGACAAACTGAAAACAGAAAACAAGAATTCAAATGCATCAATTCATCCTAAATATCATTGGTCAATATATTTCAAACAATAATAATATATGCAATCAAAATGACAGTAATTTAACCAGCTTTCATCAAGAATGAGGTTAATCTAATTTCCAGCAAGCATGGTAATTTACATTTTCTGTGGGTAAAATAAAATGTATAGTGGGTCCCTACAAGGAAAACTGGACACCCACTATATACTACAATTAACTCAGGTATAGTTGTTTAACTCATGCTACAAATTGATAGGATCTAATCAGCAAGTCTTTTAAACTTCATGCTGCTTTCATCCAAGACAGCCATGTTCTTCCTCTTCTTGGACAGTTTGGTCTGGTTTTGAAACCCGTTTTGTTCATCAGTGAACTGAGCAGCTGTTCGAGCCCTCAGTTCTTCCAAGCTCTCCCCTTCTTTTGCTCTTTCCAAAACCTGACATTTTAGGGAGCAAGCACTTTAATATTGTTTTCACATTGGAGTAAATTCGTTAGCATGTTCCAGAAAGCAGGTAGTCAACTTACCAGGTGTCGACCATACAAGTGGGTGTTTGCAAGTGATTGAAGAGCATTCTGCGCCTCTTGCTTCGTCACATACTCCACAAATGCAAAACCTCTATGATTTCCAAGTTTTCTTGGTAGCCTCACGCTCTTGATCTGATCAGGAACAAAATATTAGAATGTAGTGCTGTGCTGCTCAAAATAATCAGTGCAATTGTGAGAGGTGTTTGCATTTTTTCTCTCATCTCGTCTAGAATATGCAAGTATAAGTTCATGGTCCGTTATAAATGACTAAACATGAAAGAAGATGCTCTTAATTGCTTAGAGTATAATCAAATAGATATCTAGAGACTCATCTTTCCAAGTTTGAACTCCTTTGGCTTACTTTTTTCTTCATGGGCAACAGGCATTAAACTAATAGATATATACAAATAAAATCTAAGTGTTGCTGTAGACATGGACTTATCATAAGAAGAAAAGGTAAAAAGAAGAGAGTAAAGTGTGATCCCCTGACAGGCAACTGGAGTTCGCAGTTCAGTAAGGAAGAAAGTTATGAAGTTAAGAAACTAAAGTTTATACAATCATATATTGAAATATGATTTGTTGCAATCAAGAGTCCACACAACTATCCTTTTTCAAATTTGGTTCTGCACATAGATCAATGAATTATAGTTGGGATAATTGCAAAAACTAACGGTCAAAATTAGATTTCTTGCAAGTCCTAGCGGTCTTTGTATTTTTTTCATGTCTTTAACCCTCAATTATTTTACATCCGCAAACTCCATTAAAATGGATGGAGATTCACTAATTGTCCAAATACCCTTCATTTATTCTCTTCAGCGTTGAGTGTAGAACCAATTTTTTGCATATTCCGGTTTACAAAATGAAAAATTGACAAGCTCTTTGATTGTATTTTCTCATAATCCACATACATCAATTTAATATGGTATCATATAGACGTTATCATATTAGGGAATGTCAAATATATATTTCTACTTCGTAGTAGAATCCTTCCATGATTGAGATGAGAAATCTTGTTATTTTTATTTGATCCAATAGTGAACATAATGGCTTGTGGTTAGATTTTATAAATTAAGGTGCCTTGAAATGAATATCTCCTACAATTTTGTTCTCTAGTATCATTTTAGGACGTACATGAATATAAATATTATCTTCCATATAATAGTGATTTGTTACTGATGCAAATACTTTCTATTGATACCCAGTTAATTACATGAGTTATATAAAAATTAAGCTCTATACACAAACTATCTCAAGTCCAATATAAAAATTAAACTTCATGAGTTATAGAGGAAAAAAATAACGGTACCCAACAATTAAGCTCTATATATGCAAGTCTAGGTCTCGTTATTTAATGCAGAAATGGCATTTTATTTTAGAAGTTGAAGGAGAAATTCATATGCATATTACAATCTATACAATTAAATTAAGGTTAGCTTGTTATTAATGAAACTTATTAAGTCACATGTATGTCATGTGGCTTACTAAGTAACTTTTCCATCTATCTTAACAGAGTTTGCGGATGTAAAATAGTTGAGGGTTAGGACATGCAAGAAATACAATTACTGTTAGAACTTGCAAAAAATCTAGTTTTGACCGTTAGTTTTTGCATTATCCATTTATAGTTTAATGCTGATAATGATTTATTGATAAATAATCCAAGCCTTTCAAAATTCTAACTAAAGTTACTTTGCGCCTAATCTTTGACAAATTTGCAAGTTTACTGCTGATACTTAAAATAGTTACCTGGCCAAATGGACTAAACAACTGTCGTATATCTTTCTCTGTTGCCTCAAAAGCTACGTTTCTGACAATTACTTTCGTTGACATCTTATCCTTATCAACTTTTTTCGTAGTTTGTTCATCCTTTTTGGCGTGACAAAGTTGCAAGATAAGAGCATGTCCATCCAAAATAGTTCCCTGAAAAATATTATCAAGGCATTATGATAGGTATCCAATCATATTGTATGCAAGCAATGTTGTTAAACCTTTGTTTTACCTGCAAATCTCTACAAACTGTTGTTGCTGTCTCCATAGAATCAAATTCTATAAAACCAAAGCCCATTGACAAATTCTTTCCATTTTTTGAGTGTTTCTTGACCTGCACAGACACAACAAAATTATTGGGTAGCTGTTGATGTGCTGCAATATAAGGTACCAGTTCCCGGTATTTGAGTAAGTAATTACCCTGACACTGAGTATTCGTCCTGCCTTCACGTGGTCATTAAAATGCTTCTTCAAACTCTCATCGGATGTCTTAAAATTCAGGTTCTTCACATATAGTGATCGTGACTGTAACATGGTAGACAGCAAATATAGAGTAAGTAATCACATGTGGAAAGCAACAACCAGGTAATAGTAACAGGTGTTTGGAAGAAGATGGTATCCTAGAATTCATATTTCATAACATTTTACTCCAAATCATATACGTTGAAGATCTAGCAGATCAAGAAGAGGACTGGAGGAGTCATCACATATGGAAATCCCCATCAGACACGAGATATTACAACCACGTACATGGGCAAAAAGGTAACAATCAGATGTCTTCTGAAAGAAATCAAACCTCAATTCTATCAGGATCTATATCCATGTCAGAAATTCCTTCTACGCTTTGTTCTAGCAATACCCTCTTCGCATCATCTTCACCAACGGCAACATTTTTCTTCTCGTGACTCTCGGATGTAAAATTTTGACTAAGAATATTGCCAGGAGCCCACTCCAAATATAGAGGAGCATCCCTGAATTGATAGTAAACAAAGTTAAGCCTTCAATTAAAAATTCTATAAGATAATGGTAATGGTCAATACATGCGAGCAGG
The DNA here is from genome assembly GCA_036897365.1 of Geranium brycei. Classification (NCBI taxonomy): domain Eukaryota; kingdom Viridiplantae; phylum Streptophyta; class Magnoliopsida; order Geraniales; family Geraniaceae; genus Geranium; species Geranium brycei. Next base: position 5,642 of record JAYMTP010006950.1, on the reverse strand, counting down.
AATGAGCAACCTAACAAATATATAGCATAAGAGAATGTAACTGCTCGATATTGGTGCAAAGTTACTGCATAAAAAAAATATTGTTCAGAACCAAGTTGGCTCTAGTGAAACAATTACAGATGCAGACCTGGCTGAGTTATATAATAGCATTAATTTCTCAAACTGTTAAATTGATTTTTTTTACAAATATAGACTGACTTACAATCAACAGAAACCAAAACAAGAGCTTACTTGTAACGCTTATAAGCTAAACCTTTGAAAGCTGCACGGGCTTCAGCTGGTTCGAGGAAAACAATCTGAAATATAAGAGTAGGGTTACGATCTATACTTTGAATTGTTGGATCCTAATTACTCAACAATATATCTTCTCAAAGTACAAAATAAATATAAACATATAAATTAATTTAAACCAATTATTCCTGCTTGTGATATTAAGCTTAAGAGTTAATCAGGGAAAACAAAATAAAACTTCAAACAATATAGGGAAATGAAGTATTAATTGAACTACCAAAAGGCAACTGACAACAAATCTACACCAGTTGATTACAAATTCTTGAGCACTATAACAGTAGTCAATTATCATAATAGACAAACTTTATATGAGTGAATCAAACACTCCCTAAATAGAAGGGGTTTAAGTTCAACAAATAGACAGCACATACCCATGTAAAGTAGCCATTAAACTAAAATTTGTGGGTTTAAGCTTACCAAATAGTAAATCCTTCTTAATTACCTATTGTACGATTAATTCCTTATCCGCGTTGAAGGATTTACTAACTACATTATTCTACTAATGGACATGAATAATCATAATATAATATTATGAAGTCGGTACATAATTATAGTTATAATACCTTAGGCAAAATCAATAAATATAACCCAAACAATTAAACAAATAATTAAAATAGAGGAGAATGTGAATGCATACCAAGGCAATCGTTTTTGTTGGTGGAAGAATGATTTTGTCTAAGCTCCCAAACTTCCCAAACATCTTAGCCAGTTCACTTTCTGTAGATCCATAAGGCAAATTCTTTGCTAAAAGAACATGATTGCTTCTTTTCATACCATCAGCGTTACCAGAAGCAAATTCCTCTAATGATGCAACGTTTATTCCAGCATCAGAAAGAGCCCTTTTTGTCTCTGCAATCACTTGAGTCTCTCCCAAAGCAATACGTACAGCAAGATCATCAGCTTCCCGGTCAAGTAAATCACTCTTACTTACACCATATTTTCTAGCGATGTTTTCGACAACCTATAATATATCAGGTGTGAATAAGTTGAATATCATAACGGTATAACCTGAACAGAAAAACTTCCTACATTTAAGATAAATTATGGGGATTCTATTGCATCAAATCAGAAAGATAAATCAAGACATATCATACAGATTTACTCATGTGACATTGAAATGTAATTTATGAAGCAAACAATAAAGTAAAATAATAGTTATTGAGGATGTTAAATTAATCGACCTGGGAGAAGTTACAGGAGAACTTGTAGAGTGATGAAAAATTGCACAAGTACATGAATCTGAGACAAATTGGGGAATGCAACATTATGGTTGTAGACGAGAAATAGCTCCTATTTCCTCAAACTCGTAATTCACAGAAAAATTTCTCTCTAAAACATGAAATTCATAATGGGTGTAGGGTAGAGTTTGGTCCATTTAGAGCCCCTCTATAGTTGAAATCACAAATACCCGCAGAAAATGCTTAGAAGAATGTTTGAGTGATTCTGGATGGGAACTCCTCAAGTAAAATTATCAAGATTAGGAGGTGCAATACTAAGAAGATCTCAATCAAAGGCAGTAGAAAATAACATCTTTGTGATCCCTACCTGAGCTAAATAAAAGTTTTCATTAGGCAGCTCTTGAGTAGAAACTAGAAAGTGTTAGACAACACCGTCACTGAATATTTTAGAAATCCATGGCACAACACAAGCATCCTTAATTCATATGATTTGGTGCAAATGCAAACTTATGTTTCCTTCTATACATGTCAATAGTTGCAAATCCACTCAGGGACGTTTTTACACCGTGATTTGTCTATTGACAGAATCTTTATAAAACAGGAGGGTGCAAAAGGCACACCCTTTTTTCATTGATTCAGCTCACTGAACAAAATTATTTAAACAGCTGATGAGTTCAACATCTGAGGATTCCAAGCTAATTAATAACTGAAGATGCAGATTGTGATATCAGCAATGAGGGTATAGACAGCCTGATGATAGTGGCAGAAAAAGAAAAACGAGTGTGGAAGTATGATCTTATTACGGCATCTACAGAATGGTAGTTGGTATAAATGTAGATAACGTTAACAAGGTCAGCTTTTTCAGGTCTAGTGATAGTCATAATAGTTTCAAGCAGAAATAGCATATTTTTGTAATTACTGGAATTAAAATACGCAAGACATAACATTGATAAGCCATAGCCATCTATGGAATGGTAATTGGTGAACTTGTTCAGATCTGGTGGTAGTCATAATAGTTTTAAGCAGAAATAATATGTTTGTCTTCATTTCTGATATTAAAACATACAAGTGAGAATATTAATAAACCATAGCTTCTATTGTAAGACATACTGTATCAGGGCGCATGAACAAACTATTCCATGATCTTGTATTTCCACTAGCTTCAGATGCCTTCCTCTCTTCTTCTCTCTTCTGTTTAAAAGTTTTTGGAGGTTGGCTTGCATTAGTCCTGTAATGTTCACAGTATCAAAATACTTGTTGACAAAGAAGGGGATTTAGGAGGCTAATATACCACAGTGCAACTTACTCTTCTTTTGGAGGGTTTTTCTCTTTTGCCGGCATAACATGCAACAATCTGCCTTGAAAAGTTGAGCTGTCTAACTCTTGTAGTGCTCTGAATCAAATACCACAATGCAATTTATTTGAGAATTACAAGATTGAGCAGCCATTAAAAACATTCAAATGTAAGGAGACAATCTTTTACAGGTTGGTGGTAAGATCTGAAAATAGAACCTGTCCCCCGAGACCACCTCTAAAAGGCCTGTGAAAGGTTGCACGGGACAGTTCATGAGTCTAGCTCTAGCAGGTTAGATTGTGCAAGTTTGCGATAACTTAAGATTGATTAATCATGACATTAAGTTCACCAGAGCCACTTACAATATAGCTAAGAACACATCGTTGTATCAAGAACAAGTTCAGACAAAAAAGTACCTGGCTGCAGACTCTGTTGATGCATACAGAATATAAGCAATTCCCTTGGACCGTTTTGTATCCTTGTCGACAACAATATGAACCTGTGAGACATTGCCATATTTAGTGAAGAGCTCTTCCAGGTCATCCTCCCTGTAAAATAAAAATAAATAAAAAGTGATCATTAATATGTGTCTGTGCGCGCGTTAGAAACTAGCAGTACAAACATCAACTCTGGGTCAAGAATAAGTACGTTGCTGTGTATGGCAGATTACGGACAAAAAGGCGACCAGTATCAAGGACTTCTTTCTCATCTTTTGTGGCTGGTAGGCTCTCTGGATCTGACATTTCCCCCTCAGACTTCCCAAAAGATGCTTCCTCATCACCCTCTTCTTGGAATATCTGCTTCCCAAAGACATCATGTTGCCCCTTCTTTGGAACATCCTCACTCTCTAGGCTTCGCTTAAGTGAATCTTTATCATTATTGTCACTGTTATCATCGTCATCACTTTCATCGCTACTTTCTGAATCTGACCATTCATTCTTTATTCTGCTCTTAAAGTAGTCCATGTCCGAGACATCCTCACGAGCAAGATTCTTAGATTTCTCAGCCACATGACCATCTGATGACTCACTTTTTATATTTTCAGTCTCGTCTTCTTCACCAATAACATGCATCGGGACAGATTTCTCTTTGGCTAGCAACTTTCCCTGGCTATGTTTCTCATTCGCTTTAACATTCTGGTCAGCTGAGGGAATTATCAATGTGTCATTTGCCCACAATTTAGATTTCACGCGCGGCTGCATGACCTGAAGAAACTCCTGAAGTTGAGGGTCATCATGCTCACTGCCTTTCTTAAGATCCTTGCCTTCTCCTTTTGAACTCTTGGCACCACCAGTTTTCTCCCCGTCTTTAATTGAACTCTCCTCTTTTTTCAAAGAATGTCGACTCCATGGACGAGGAATATCTGGATCCCCAACTTTACGGGCAATCTACAAGTAAAAAAATGATTCTCTTAATGAGTCACTAGAGTCTATGCACTATAATCTAATGACCAATATCGATTTCACATTAAGGCTAAATGTTTACAATATACCAACTACATAAGTAAGCTCTTAGGCATTGAATACACCACAAGTTAGTATTTATTAACACTACACAAGTAGCAAAATGCACCTCTTCCTCCTTCCAATGAATGGAAATTCACTAATGCAATCAGTCCTGAAGGCATTAAATAAAATGTCCCCTAATTTCATTCAAAAATCATTTTATTTATCTAGCTTACTAACATCCACGTTCAAATTGTACAGAAAAAAATCATTTGGCTCAAATTTACCACAAGTAAATTATAATAATCTCATATTCATTCGATAGCAATCAGCACTCAAACCAAATTATAAGATAACAACAACTAAATAGAAAAGTTCAAATGGCAGCCAAACCTCACAAGCAATTCTAGAAGTATCAAGGTAAGACTTGTTGAAGTATCTGATAGCTTCTTCAGCTTCCTGTTCCGACCGAAACCCGATAAATGCAAATTGCCTGCTCTTGCCATCTCTGGAAAAAGAGGTAAAACGCAAAAATTAACCACCACATATACATAGATACAGTCAAAAGTCATCCAAATATGCATATGATGATAGAGAAGAAGGAAGTACTTGGTACGCATTAGCTTGGCGTCGGTTACTTCGCCTTTCTGAGAGAAGAACTCACGGAGGCGATCCTCTGACACGTACTTGGGTAAATTCTTGACGCATATCCTAGACCTGGACACCAAAATCAAGATTTTATCAAGTTAATTTCGTTTGGATTGTGCTTGGCTTCTGAGAAAAGGAAAATACGATTAATTTTCAGCTTACATTTTTTGTTGGTTGGCAGAAACCTGAATTCGCAGGAGAGGCAGAGACGAGGGAGGTGCGCAAGGACGGACGAGACGGCGTGTTCTAAGAGACTTGTTTTGATCAGGTTAAGATGCAAGGGCTGTTAATTGGGCCTGGCCCATTCATTACACAAATGGGATATTCATTTTGTAAGAACCCGGAAAGCAAAAGGGTGGGTGACAAAATAGCTAGTAGAAAATTTGGGGAAACTTTCTTACTTGCACAACAATATCACAAGAGTAGGTGAGGTTGGTGACTTGGATTGTGATTATAATGATTTGGTGATTTGGATTTGAATGTGTGGAAAAAGATTTACAAAACGATCTGCATCTTTGGAATTCAATGGAAAATTTTATAAATTAGAAAATTAAATGAGGGCATTTAAGTCATTTCATTATAAAGTGAAAATTTAAAATGAATAAAGGGTATTTTTGTCATTTTTGAAAAAATAAAAGATAAATTCATTTTTGGGTAATTACACATAAGTATACCCCCACTATACGATATTTTCACATAAGTATTCCTAATTATAAAACTCGATTTTACAATCACCCAAATTACATTTCGTCTCATTTAGCTCTAATGAGTTAAATCTTACGGAAT
>JAYMTP010006949.1:0-11521 GCA_036897365.1 Geranium brycei | reverse complement strand
ATATGAATTTGTTGGTCTTAGTATTGAGGCTTACGCCTCACTGCGCCTCGAGGCTTACGCCTCGCGGTGGTACGCGAAAATGCCTCAGTTCCGAATTCCGATTTAGCCTTTTTAAACATGATGATTATGTATTATATAATTCAAACTGAAATTCATTGTATTTCTTTATCACACGCTTTCTTATTAGCTGGAGTAGCTGGCTGGCCTGCTTGATAAACTCAATTATCCAAAAAAAGCCTAGATTAAATTTTATGGTTTATCGAAGTAACATAGTCAATGAGATACAGACCACCCAATAACATTGACAGTTATATAGTATATATCAATATCATATGCCAAAAATGTTATTGGTATAATATTTAAATGATGGCATTTTAACATATTCTGATACTTGAGTTTCAATTTTGTTTAATTATTTAATGAATATTCATTTGTAATAAAAACTAAACTAGCCAAGTCAAGCCTAGGTTGAGGTCAATTGCTTATTGAGTCGAGCTTAATTTTTAATCTCGTTCTAATACACGTTGAGCTCAAACCGTGTAAATTTTTTCGAGCCGAGTATTGACAATTTTCAGCATTTGTCATCCAGATACTGAAGATCTGCATTATAGTATATCACCAAGAAATGTTCTCTCTTCACTTTTTTCACACAATCTCAATGCTATTGCTTCATAAACTTAATATTTTATCAGAACCTTGTATGATTTTTTTGTATCTTTACAGATTTGTGGCATCAACTCATTTTTCCTGCAGAACATTGAAGACCCAAAATCTTAATTTTGCGATCAAGTCTAAAGGAGTTTTGTTACTTCATGCAGGGTTGATATTGCTGTGGCTTTATTTTGGGCCTTAATCTTTGGCATGCTCATTATACTATCCTACGTGAGCCTCTACTTCAGGCATTTCTGGCTTTCTTTAATCCTTATATGCATTGGTATCTTTCTTCCTGTACGCCTCAAAATTTCTAGGCAGACACTTACAAAGAAGAGGGATAGAAGATTGCTTTTACCTCTGTCTATGTGATATATAGCATTGAACTACTAGCCACCATAGAAATTGGTTGATGAGTTCTCAGTGCTTGGCTTTTACTCATTTCACTCTCACAAGAACAACTACAAAGCTTTGTTAACTGCTGCTGGTTCTCAAGTAATCATGGTCAATCTTTTTTCCAAGATAGATGGTATGGTTTTTTTTAACGCTCATAAACTATACATGATTGCAAGTTTCTATACCATCCCCATTTTCACATGCAAAGACCTGACATTTTGATCCAAGTAAACAGATATTTGTTAATCTTTTCCCAAAATGGCATGTAAAATTCATTCGTGTTAAGGTTTATTGTTCACTGTAGTTCATTATTATATTTTTCTTTCCATGTAAAATAGCAAGGACATTTCTGGTAATGGGGGCATATAAGGTTTCCAAAGTCATCGGTTGCTCACTTTTGTAATCAACAAAATTTTCAGTTGACAGGATGGAACACCTCTCTGATCTAAGGAATCCCATTTGGTGTGCATGTTTCAAATTGAATTGATATATGGTGTCCTGGTTCTAAATATATTCTTCATTTGATATATACTCTGACAGAACCAGTACTCTTTCTTTGATTTCTTGTGCATTTATAAGCTGATTTGTGACCAATTTTATGTACGAAAGTGTGTGTTAGCTTTTATGCATCAGATATTTTACAGGGATATCAATTTGCTCGCGTGCGCACATGAGTTGACCCGTGATTGATGAGTTGGTTATTTTCTTTATCGGTCATAAGCGCAAGTGTGAGGATTATAACGGGTGTCAATTCACCCATGACTAGTTAATTCATGAGTGGGTCATGGTATGCATTTGATTGTGTGGAAAAGTGAGAATGTTTTTGTGCCGCCAGAAGTATCCTTATGAACCGTGTTTACATGTTACAATTACGCAGCGTAGCTCAGGATAAGGGTCTTTTATGTTTCTCTTACCAACAAATATTGAGACTTCATGCCTATTACATCAAAGTCATTTTTATTCAACTATGGAGCTATTGCAAAAATGTATTGGATGTTGATGATATCTTCAGCTAGTTTATGCACTTTCCAATCAGTATTCCTCTTAAAAGTGCATCAGGTACCGGAAAAACTTTTAAATTTGATCCCAAGGCAGTAACAGGCGGTGAAACAATTTGTTTGACCTCTTTAAAATTCTGAACAATGTACAGTTTCTACGGTATGTCAGGTATAACTATCTTATCCCGTTATGTTATTGTGTCAAAAAATTTCTAGAAATAAACCAACCATTTATATATAGCAAAGATCATTCGAGATTACAGTGAACAAGTTAGGAGAATAACCATCACCTCCCAAGTCCCAACTCTAAGCCATGATAAAGAATCGCTGCTCTAGCTACTACATGAGCAACATAGTTAGCTTACCGTTTTACAAAATGAATTTTGACATTCAACAGTTACGAAAATCTTAAATCACTGACCCGAGTATCGAAATCAAACAATCACTCCCCTACACAGCCTGAATCAACGACAAATAGTTAAATTTTACGGTTATCTAATGTGTTCTACCTTCATTCCTCACTCAGTTTAAAGCTGCTTTGAGACCTATCGTTTCAGCCACCACGGGAGCCAGACTCCTAGGGATTCGAATCACCTCGCAACAACCCTTCTAGACTCATCCCGTGCGGTCTTGCTACCCACCCCAGTCAGTCACCTCCTCTACTCGATTCAATGCTCCATCCACATTTATTTTTATACACCCTGGCTCTAGTCTTGACCACATATCTCCCCGGGACATGTTAGATATAAGGCTTCCATCCAGAGTAATATTTGCCGTACGCAACTACTCCAAGGAGTATTTGGCCACCACACACACCGTCTGAATTTGAAATCTCTCCTCCATCCACTCTACCCCATCCTTCCCCAAATAACCCACCACCCCATAACTACAAGTTCAAATTGTCCCATAGAAAACCCCGTCACAACTTGCTCCTGGGGGTGGGCATTTTAGACCCAGAGACCGGATCGAAACCAGAGAATCGGAAATATTTGGGTAACGATTTTGAAACTGTGGGTAACAATTCCAATTATTAAATTATGAGAACCATTTGATTCCGCTTCGGTTTCGGCTCTTAAAGTTCAGAACCGTTGGGTAACCGGTAAGAAGCGGAACCAGTTCTAGACAAAAAAGTTATCTTTTATTAGTATTTTATTAAAATTTATAATTCAATTGAGTTGTTATAATTAAGTTTTATCGTTCGATTTTCGTTAGAACTTTTAATAATTTCAAATCTAAAGTTTTTGTTTATAAATTGGGATCAAAATCGGATAATTCGGACCATAAATCGACTAATTAAAAAAATTGAGAATCAAACGGTTCCAACGGGTAGAACTGAGAAACCGAACTGAAGAAGCGGGTCCAGATCTGAACCGACCCCATATATAATGTTTCCGGGTCCGGTTCCCAAAATTGAGAACCAGTAAACCTGGTTCGGTTCGATTCTTAACTAGTCCGGTTCCAAAACCGTGCTCACCCTTGTTCCACCTGTTGTCCAGATACCTAGGACCATTGGGCATTCCTGTAATAAATGAGACTTATCCTGAATGCCCAAGGCACACAGGGGGCAGATGCCAGATATTTGGACCCATTTGGGCACCAGATTAGACTCAACTAGCAAACATCATGAAAATAAATGCCATTGAAACACACGAACCTTCAGAGGGATGTCAAGTTTCCACGACCGCCTCCAAAGCGAAGATTGGTGTTCACGAGCTCATCCTCCTCCTATCATCTGAAGTTATCGATACGCCAATTTCACTGAACACAATCATGAGACAATTATTAGCAGTCGAGACGAAGAGATGCGCTAGAAGAGGAGACCGAAGAGGGAGGATCCGGGCTTCAATAAACACATCATGTGGAGGTTTTTCCTAATTATATCTCACTATAAGACTATTGTTAGGAGTAGTTTAGCTTATTTTTGTTTATGAACTGATTGTATGAGTTTAAATTAGTTGAAGTTTAGATTATTGTGATTGGATTAAAATTAAAGTGTTGATTATTTTTATTATTTGTTGATGATCCGATTGTTGAATGCCATGAGATTTAATTATGTGTACGATTTACATGTGATAATGGCTAATATGGGATTGAGTAGCTAAGTGCATGTTCGGGAATAAGATGATGATGTTGGAATTATGCTCTAGACCCAACCATTGTGCATGATCGTTAAGTACATCATACATGATGATTTATTAATAGAGATTAATAAATGGATTTTGAAGTTATCATATTTGAATACTTGTTATTATCTTAATATGATAAGTCATTGATTAAACTGTTATATATGACATCGTAATAGGGATTACGATAATGAGAGTCATGTATTATAAAGTTTGATCTAAACTGTTCTTGATCGTATGATCATCGTACTAGGACCACGATGAGCTAGAAAGATCAATATATGTATGACGGTACTTATAAGATAAATATTAATGTATCTCATTCATTAAGTTATACGTATATATGATGCATATGGAGATATGATCATTGAACTGATCAAAAGTGAGATTTCCCAAATGTTGAAATTACGTGTAGTGTCAATGAGAAAGTTCTCTCAAGGGAAAAATGTATGTCATTTTCCTTTGACCTGAGATCGCCATAGTAATTAATAGAATACTTGTTGTACTTTGATACTGGAAACCTAATGTACAAGAATACTAGTTGAAAGGTCATTGGGTATAATTGAGTACATATATAATTAGTGACGAGTCAAGAGGGAATTCATCATCTCTAGGTAATGAGTTTGAACTCTATACTGTCAGTAATTTTATGGTTGAACAAATACCTTGGCCAAGGCAGATGAATAATTTAAGAAAAGAACTTCTTAAAGTTATTCAACAACTATTGAGATTGTCGTGAAGTATAGTGATCATCTATTAAGGTTTGACAGACATAACCATACCTTAGGATGATTCGGATTTGTAACGATGGAAGGAAATGATACATTACCCTTTACCGGGTTTGTCCTTGATGGATATTGATATTCACGTTATCCGGTCGTTGAGGAGTGTTGTTATACACCAACCTCGATTAGTAATTAATGAGATTAATTACTACCGGTTTAACGTTGAACCTATGTGCTCACACACTTACGAGTGACGTTGACGTTTATGATTATTTAATTTATTATGAGATAATTTATCAGATAATCTCGGTGGAATATTATTATATTACTTACTAATATGAGAAATATGTTTAATATTAAATATAGAGAAAATGAGACTACAAATATGAAAGAAGTTTCATATTAAGTAGGGATAATCTCAACTAGCTACAGCTAGTTTGACACCATTCTCACACAACTACACCTAAAATATTTTTTCTTCTAAAAACCATGTTGACTTTGGATATTCTCACCTAGCTACATTCTGTTAGATTTTCAGTTAATTTTTATTATAAAATGACCAAACTACCCCTATTTGACTTTCAAATTTTTTAAAACATGTCATTGGTCTTATTTTTTCTTGTGAACTCTTAATTGCAGTTTTACATAATTGAGACAAGAAGTATGAGAATTAGCACATTGTAATAATGATTTAGATCATCCTTTTGATTTACAAGGTTTGTTTCAGTCAATGTTCTTAAATTTTTTTAATTCTATTAGATATGATGAATACTACTTTTGTTATGCAAATTGAAAACTCATATCAACCAGTGGACTAATAAAATGAGGCATAAGCTTAAATAACCTACAATTTAGTGAAAAATATGTATCGGGATGGTTTGTACGCAAGGTAATGGCTACTGCCTGTATCAGGATGGTTTACGACCATTACCCTCATGTGCGTTTCCTTAATTTTATCAATCGGAGTACTGTCCCTGTTACGAATCAGGAAAAGAAAACGAGAGTTTGAGTGACCGAAAATAAATGTATGAAGTTGCAGCGAAAATGCATAAGGAATGTGAAGCATAACTGTTTGTTGATTGACTGCCATTAAAATTTTTTGGAGGAAACCAAATCTGATATTGATATATAATCTCTGGTGTGAGTATTCCCCAAAAATAAACTTCATAGGACTTGCACTTCACTTTCACACTACAATAAACTAAATGGGTTTGTGCAAGAATATGAATTACATATCAACGAGAGCTTGAGTGACTGAGAATAAATATATGAAGTTGCGGCAAAATGAAGAATAAATATGAAGCATAGCGGTTTGTTGACTGATTTTGCCACAGAAAATTGGAGGAAACCAAATCTCATAAAAAATATCTAATGGAAGTTTTGAATTTTCCCTAAAAGAACATCCTAAACGTGTTTAAAATTTTAAACAATTTCCAATATTTAGCAATTCTGTAAATAAGACCAATGACATGTTTTGAAAAATTTAAAAGTCAAATGGGGGTAGTTTGGTCATTTTATAGTGAAAATTAACTAAAAATCTAACGGAATGTAGCTAGGTGAGAATATTCAAAGTTATCGTGGTTTTCAGAAGAAAAAATATGTCAGATGCAGTTATGTGAGAATGGTGTCAAACTAGCTGTAGTTAGCTGAGATTATCCCTATTAAGTATATATAATTTAATCTACATTAAATATAAAATAATTTTATATTTATTTATAAGTAAATAAAATAATGATTTGGTTTTGAGAAAACCTAAATCTATACATATGAGAGATTTGTGAAAAACCTACGCATATTTACCTAAATACTTTTGCTGAGCCTCGAACCCTAATCTAAAGCCAGGGAGCAAGCAGTGCCAACCACTAGGCTACGCTCAAGCTGGTGGAGAGAATAAAAGATAATCTTTATTATTTTGATTGATTTATTCTCTCCAATAATAGACACATGGATACATAAGATTTGACACATATTTCTTTTCATGTTTTGTTTTAGTGTTCGATTTTTTAACACACTAGTCTCACAGAAAAATAGTTCTTTTGATCTCCATTTCATCTCAAATCGTCTGAGAATGTCAATCCCAAATTCGGCGTGGATACACTAGAGGTTTCGAGTTTTTCGAAACTAAATCAACTTGCGGATCAACAAATACGATACATAATACTTTATATTTTCATGGATCAAATACAATCGGTCGATTTGGATTGCATGATTTATATTCCGTTGTTTGCATAACGATGTACCGCGATCCTTCAAATGGGGGATTGAATTGATTTTTGTCCAATCGCATGATTTAGAGTTGGGGATACTTTAAATGAAATTTTAGTACGAATCGTAATGCTACACCTCCCAGGTAGGCTTGGAGGTGAACAAATTTAGGAAGAAAGACAATAACAATCGACCTAAGTGGAATAGAGTATTAAAATCTAGATTTACATTATTGCCACTAGGAAAAATGGGTACGGGAGTAAATGCATATAGGGTGCTAACACCGAAAGCATGAGAACTATAGGATCCTAAAACTAAATACTCGGACCTTGAGACTGAGATTGATCACCTTAGAATCATGAAGTATTTGGACCCTTAACAGCTTATTATAGAGCGTTTTGGGTAAGACTTTAGTTGACACCTAGACAAGATCCTTACCACATATCTCTTGTTATAAAATGGAAACAGAAAGAGATTAGACTCAACATCCTCAACACAAACACCTCTGAGGGATTTCAGAGTGATGCCATAAATAATCGCATAGCATTAAACAACGTGAAATTCCATTCTACATCAACGAATTACACCTCCTTAATGTTTTTCTCCTAAAAGAGGCGATTGTCTTACTCTTCTCTTATAAGAGAACTTTCTCTTAGAAAAGAGGACACTTTTGCTTCTAAGTTAAAATGTTACCGTATAATTTATTTTCCGCAGATAAAATGCTATTGTATAGTTCTTATTTCTAAAAATGTAGTAACAAAACGCTTAGGTAGAAAAGGATAAATAATTTGTTGTGACAAACAGGCGGATCCAGAATTTTTTTTAAGGGGGGCGAAATTCCATACTAAAAATTTAATTTCATAAATAATATAATTAATTAATAAAATAATTATTAAATGTATATAACAAAAAATAATTCGAGTTCAATTATTTTTTTACTTGAGTTCGAATTTAATTTACATGTATATATAAATACGAAGCGAGTCGGTTCGCAAGCCTTACAAACCCAGATAGGTTGGCTTGAACCGAAATTATTTAACAAAAGACCTAACATTGTGCTCAAACTCGGCTCGAGTTAGATTATAACTAACATATATCAAATTTTTAACATAACAACGTCTCGTTAAAAGTTTGACATATTAATAACAATAATTCAGTGTAATGATTAAAAATTATCACCACTAAAAACAATAGGAGAGTCTGAGACCAAGATAATTTTGGCAAACATTATAATAAACAATGAACAACATATTTAAATTAATATGATTCGAACTAGTGCTCTCAGGGTTAACAAAGCTATTCTTTTAGCATTCAGCTAAATGACTTTACTAATAATTTTAAATAAAATATCAATATATACTAAGTTTTAAGGGAGGTATATATAACTTTCGAACAAAATTATACATTAATAATTTTCGAATTCTCTGGTCAAGGGGCGGCTTGCCCCAACTCCCCTAGTGGATCCAGCCCTAGTGACAAATACATTTTGATAGGGCTGTAAACGAGCCGAGTTTTTAACGAGCCGCTCGAGCTCGACTTGTTAAATATTCGGCTCGGGCTCGATTATAACGAGCTCAAACCAAATTCGAGCTCAAAATTGGGCTCGTTTAATAAATAAACCGAACTTGAGCCTAACCTTTTAAGGCTCGGTAGGTTCGCAAGCCGAATTCGAGCTCAAAATGATTTTGATATCTAATGTAAGAAACAAAACATAATGCATGAGTCGAATAGTGGCAATTTTGTAGTTAAGAAGCATTATCAGGGGCAGTGTCAACAGTGTCCCGAATCGAGTGCATCACACACGACTCTCTCTAGGGGTGGGCACAATTAGCCGATAACCGGCAAACCGACTGGAACCGTACATAATCGGACCGGTCAAAACCGAAACCAGAATAATTATGTACGGTTTCGGTTATGATTTTCAATAACCGAAGTAGACCGGTCCGGTTATCGGTTATTAGATTTAATAATCACGGTTAAACCGAAACCGACCGGATTTATTCCAATTTAAATTACAGCCCTTGATCACCTCCACACATGAATAAACGAAAAATAAAGAGTTTACCACAAGAATTGATCTTGAAACTTCCCACAAAGTAAATTAGTTTCCCAACCATTAGGCCATGCATCCATTTCTAAATAAGTTTTGTTTTTGTTTTTTTTGTCTATGGTGGTTATGGAGGAGATGGCGGAGCAGGGAGGCGGCGGCTGCGCAAAATTGGGGTTTAGAAAGAGATTTTTTTAGTTAATTTTTAATTTTTTTTAATTCCGGACCGGTTCTTGATTAACCGGGATAACCGATCGGAATTTGCGGTTAACTGAAAATCCGGTCTCAGCTTAATTTCGGTCGGTTTTGGTTCTAAAATTTAAAAACCGAACAAGACCGGTTCGGTTATTGGTTCTAGCCTCCGGTGCCGGTTAACCGGAAATGCCCACCCCTGACTCTCTCATTGGTTTTATGGTGACGACCACAGCGACTGTTGCTAGAACAAAACAACAACAATCCCACTCCCAGATATATATATACAGCGCAGCTCCACACAAACACTCTCTTTTACATATACGCACATAAAGAGAAAGAGACGGACAGAGAGAGCTGAGATCGAGATGTGGCGGTGCGTAGCTCGTAGCCTTCGTCTTCCTTCCAGGAGATCGGACTCTTCCAGATCTCACATTTCCAGATTCTTCTCCTCTCAATCGGTACCTTCTCTACCTCTGATTGCCTGATTGATTTTTCCTTTTCTTGTTGTTTCATCTACATCCTAAATCATCGGGGACAATTACTTGACTTTTCATTACTTTCTCCAGTTTGGCTGCTGAGAAAGTGTTAGAAACTTGAGGACTTAATCATTTGCAGTTGTTTTACCATCTGCGAATCGAGAAAGCCTTGTTGCTTTCAACTTTTTTTATTTAACTAGATTGAAATGAACACGATATGCCTATCATATTGAATCTGGATTGTCTTTCACTGTGCTGTGAATTTACTACCTTAATTTCATTTGATAGATTTGTTTAAATATTTCTGTTATTGTGTAGTCAGCTTATGTTATTGAAACTTAAATGCCTACTTGAACCATTGTTTTTCCTTGCTTTTGTTTTTAGTATTGGATTGTATAATCTATATGTATGATGGTAATCTGTTGCAACTGTTTTGGCAGACTGGGAAATACACCATTGTCGACCATACATATGATGCAGTTGTTGTAGGAGCTGGAGGAGCTGGACTGAGGGCGGCCATAGGTCTCTCTGAGCATGGATTCAACACTGCATGCATTACCAAACTTTTCCCCACTCGTTCACACACTGTTGCGGCTCAGGTACGGGTTGTTAAGGAGCTAACATGAGATATTTCGTTTGTGTGCTGGTGTGGCTTTCATCCTTACCTTTTCATATGAAATTTCTCATGTTATGCAGTAAATGGCAGCTGCCTGTGTAATGTTTTCTCTCAGTCTCAAATCATTGGTTCCTCTTTTCCTTAATGACCCACTTATTAGTTACAAGTATCTACTGTGAGATATGTTACATACATACAAAGAATTGAGTCTCATATGGGATGTTAAAATGCATATTTTTCTATTCATGATGTCACTATTGTGTAATAACTAGCATATTAGGGTACTATAATCTAGAAAACATTGTGCCTTATCCAAGTTTATATTGGGTTCGAACCACTTCAATTTCATCCCTTCATCCTTCTATTTACTTTATTTGCTTACATATTAGGGTAGAGGGATATTTTTGCTCCTTGTGTAATGTTTTAATTCTACAACTCTTTCTTCATCCAACGATTGGTATACTCGATATCAGCTATCCATGTTCCTTGCCAATTTGCCTTTTTCGCTCACATGTGAAATATTGAACCCAGTTGCCTTTACTTAATGCCAGTGTAAAAATTTTCTGCTCATGGTTTAGGTATCTTTATAATTTATGGCTGTGGAAAACTGTTCAGGGTGGAATAAATGCTGCTCTAGGAAATATGACTGAAGATGACTGGAGATGGCACATGTATGACACAGTGAAGGGCAGTGACTGGCTAGGTATGCACTTCATGTATACACTTGCATATATTTTAGGTTGTAATGACTTTGCAGTCAGGAATTTTCTCTGTATGATTCACATATGTTTGCATGCATAGATCATAGAGGATTAGGTAAGCACCATTCTTATGTGGAAGGTAACATGCTTGTGCAGGTGATCAGGATGCTATTCAGTATATGTGTAGGGAAGCACCAAAAGCAGTGATTGAGCTTGAGAATTATGGATTACCATTTTCTAG
Organism: Geranium brycei; assembly: GCA_036897365.1. NCBI lineage: Eukaryota > Viridiplantae > Streptophyta > Magnoliopsida > Geraniales > Geraniaceae > Geranium > Geranium brycei. Next base: position 147 of record JAYMTP010006949.1, on the reverse strand, counting down.
AACTGAAGATGGAAAAATATATCAGCGTGCATTCGGTGGTCAAAGCCTTGACTTCGGAAAGGGTAAGGCGGAAATGTGATATTGAAAGACATGATTTCTGGGGAAAGATATATGATGTTGATGGTCTCTATTTTCCTTTCTTGTAGG
>JAYMTP010006948.1:0-11522 GCA_036897365.1 Geranium brycei | reverse complement strand
GGGGCGGCATGTCGCACATCCAGTATGAATTAAACCTACGAATTTGCCAATGATGAGTTGGTGACTCTCAAACCCTTGAGAAACTTTCAAGTCTTTTCAACCTCAATCCTAAATTCAGGTTTGGGGTTGACATAAAAAGATAACATGATGAGATCGAAGATGTTTGAAGTGAGAGGCGAGACCTCGCTACAATGCTTAGACTTGAATTTCATTGACAACATAAAATTACTTAATTTCATCTTGAGATCTCTTCAATATATTCTTCAGTGAGACTTCAAATGTAAATAAGTTTAAAGCGAGTGCGTGTTAGAATATAAATATTTATTGATATATATTAATTATTATTATTATACACATCATATAGAGTGTTTGAGTTCTAGATGATTTATACTCATTGTATTTGTATTTATATTTGGTACTCGGCAATACAAAAGCATCGAGATTAATATTTCATTAGTCCAGATGATAACTAGTAATTTTTTTGTTGAGAAACCAACGTTTATTAGCCTTAAAGGGCTTCGACTAACGACACGGAGTTAGGATCGTTTAGGACAATATTCTACGCACAAAAACAATAGACATTACAAAGGGTTCTCAAAATAAAGTGGCATTCCCGACAAATCTACTCATATCATATTGGTCACAAGCCAATGAACGAGCTCGTGGACCAACATGCCACAAAGTTAGACGATAGAAAATAGTAAGTTGATAACCACTTTTTGCAAGACTGAAATAACAAAAGATTATTTTTTGTAATTTACCCCCAATTAACATGTTAGATATGGTTTTTGGCCCAAAAGGAATAGTAAAGTGTAGGAATGGCAATGGATTAGATATGGAGTAGTATCCATATCCGCTCAATTATCCGTTTATTTATCGGGTATCCAATCCGTTTCATATTCGGCGATTTTTCATATCTGTATCCGTACCCAAAACTAAATATATGATTAATCAAAAAAAAAATAAATAATATGAAAAAGTCTTCCATAAAACTTACGAAACACAAATGTTCAAATCAATCTACCAAACATAATAAAGTTCACAAGCCAAACTCCTAAAGATAATAAAATTTACAATTCACGGTTCTAAATATAATAAAGTTCACAATTCAAGTATAGAAACATAATAAAACTCACAATACAAGTTTACAAACATAATAAAAGTCATAATTTAACAAAGTTTTCAAACATGCTCTACAAAATCAAATCTCAATAGTTAGGGTTTACTTTTTATTAAATTATTATTGTTTTTTAAATGCATCGGGTATGGGTACGGGTCGAGTAAGATATATGTATATCCTTACCCGATCCGTATCCATATATGTGTCTGTTCGCTTTTAAATTTATCCGTTCCGATCGGATAGGATACATGGATATTCACTGAACATGGATTGTTTTGTCATTCCTGGTAAAGTTTGCTCAGGCCCATACTCAACGTGGATAGCCCAATCCTCAGTCCAAAAAATATAGCCCATGAGGCCCATCGCATTCACTACACTACACCTACGCAACGTCGAGTTGTGTTGTCTGTTGTGTGTACATGGAGAGCGACAAATCATTTGCCAAACACAATAGAACGAAACAGAGCACCAAAGCTTTGGCTTCAGAATCAGATCTACTCCACACCTTCAACAAGTCGTCTTCAACAAATCAACAACACGAAACAAGAAATTGAAGCTCCGATTATCCAGATTCGACCAAGACCCACCGACCAAGGTACTGTGAAAATTCCCCCCTTTTCAATTTCAATTTCTGGGTTGACCTGAATCTGCACTTCTCGCATTCGTCTCCTATCTGCAAATTATCGGAATTCGATATCTTGTACAAGTAGATGAGCATGGTGATGGTGAATAATCAATGGATTCTCTAATTTCGTTTTGTTCGGTTCAGCTCAATTCATCATATTGATTACCCTTTTGTTATTGCATTATGAGGTGTTTTTTTTTGTAAATGGTTTTGAATTTTTAAATGTGACGTATGTTACATTATATATTCTTTGGTTTCTATTTATACAACTACGAGATAGAGGGTCAGATTAGTTCTAATTACAGCCTCTTCCAACTTTTATATCTGAAATTGAATTAAAAAAATCTGCTAATCATATCAAATCCTTTTATTAAGTTCTTAATGTTTGGGTTTTATACAATGTATGTGTGATGTGTTGTATTGTTATAGTTTGAGTTTGTGATCCCTTTCGAGCTGGTCGACTTCGAACTGTTTGAGCTCGAGTTTATGCATGAATTTGGCTGTACCCGGATTGCTCATTGTCCAAAATTCCACATTTTTTAGCTTTCCAGTGTAGTCGGAGGTCCCAATGGACACCCTATGATTTAAAAAAAATTGTATCAAATCCTTTTAGGAAATTCTAAGGTTTGGGTTTTATACAATATATGTGCAAATGATTGTGTTGTATTGTTATAGTTTGAATTTGTGATGCCTTTCGAGCTGGTCGACTTTGAATTGTTTGAGCTCAAGTTTATTCATGAATTTTGTGGTACCAGGATTGCTCATTGTCCAAAATTCCACATTTTTTTGCTTTCCAGTGTAGTAGGAAGTCCCGACGGACACCGTATATCAAACCCTTTTAGGAAATTCTAAGGTTTGGGTTTTTATACAATATATGTATAAATGATTGTGTTGTATTGTTGTAGTTTGACTTTGTGATACCTTTCGATCTGGTTGACTTCAAATTGTTTGAGCTCGAGTTTATGCATGAATCTTGTGGTGCCCGGATTGCTCATTGTTTGAGATTACACAATTTTTTAGCTTTCCAGTGTAATCCGAAGTTCCAATGAACACCATTATTGCTAAAATTGCTTATTTTCTGTTATGGAGGATTTGGAATTTTGTAGTTTTTAATAATTTTATATATTTGCCCCATATCCCATTAATCCTTTTATGTTAATGACATTTTTTTTGGTAATGACACAGTTGGGTTGTTCCGACTCATCATTTCTTCCTTTCTCACTAAGCTTGTGTGACTGTTCCCTTGTCCCCCATGAGCTCAACTGTTTCAACATCTCGAGGAGTACTACCACAAGCAAGGTTTGGTGCGTATGATCCTCCCAGCAGCGGGACTTCTGGTTCCTCTACCCAGCCCAACCAAGAGTTCAGTGACGCTGATGATGCCGAGTTACTCTCCCTGTCCTGGAATCAGGACTATGGCTGCTTCGCTGCTGGTACAAGCCATGGTTTCCGCATATTTAACTGTGACCCTTTTAAGGAAACATTCAGGCGTGATTTGAAAAGTGGGGGGTTCAAGATTGTCGAGATGCTGTTCCGCTGCAACATCCTAGCACTTGTTGGCGCCTCGGCTAATTCTCAGTATGCTCCCAACAAAGTTATGATCTGGGATGATCATCAGAGCCGCTGCATCGGTGAATTTACATTTAGGTCTGATGTTCGTGCAGTTAAGTTAAGAAAGGATCGCATTATCATTGTTCTCGAGCACAAGGTCTATGTATATACTTTTATGGATCTGAAGCTGCTTCATCAGATCGAAACTCTGGCCAACCCTCGTGGGCTTTGTTGCGTTTCACATCATTCAAATACCTCTGTGTTGGCTTGCCCGGGTCTTCAGCGAGGACAAGTTCGGGTTGAACATTTTGGCCTGAACATGATGAAGTTGATAAATGCTCATGATTCTCATATTGCATGCTTTACCTTGACGATGGATGGACTACTTCTTGCAACGGCCAGTACAAAGGGCACTTTGATCAGAATTTTTAACACGATGGATGGAACTCGGTTACAAGAGGTACTAATCTTGAATTCGAATTGTTATTTTCTTGAAGTTGTATTATTAAGTTTCAAGACTAATTATTAATAAGTAATATGTTTCCTCAATGGTTTTGGCTTATGTAGATTAGGGGAGCTGTATTAATTACTCAGTACTCCACAAGATGTCTTTTAATCGAAGAGTCAATAATCTAATATTCTTATGTGCTAAAGAGGTGTTTGAGTATAGAATGTGCCACTCAGATGTAAATGTCACATGCTTAGGTAAAGTTTGACCCATGAAAATTGGAATAGAAAATGTCTCTATCATGTTGGTAAGGAATTGAGTGAAGTTTTGTTCTTACCAGCCGGCTTAAAACATTTATACGTATATACTTCCATATCAGACTTAAGTCATCTTGTAGCCGATGTTGATTCTTGAACACGAGTTGGATCTAAATGAGGGAACCGCCTTAATCACTTCTAGACTTCTTTGGATAACTTCCACGTATGGCGATGATTCTGTATATGCTTGTTTACTAAGCAGTTTAGAAATTTGTACTTGGTGCTTTCGTCGTGTAGGTTCGTAGAGGAATGGACAGAGCTGAAATTTCTAGTATTGCACTCTCTCCAAATGTCCAGTGGCTGGCCGTATCAAGTGACAAAGGTACAGTTCATATATTTGGTCTCAGAGTTCGAGTGGTTGGGGAGGACTCGTCGGCCCAAAGTCCTTCCCAGTTTCATCAGAATTCTTCAACTTCACTGGATTCCCTTGTGTCTCCAAACAGTGGTTCTAACCCTGGTTCGTCATTGTCTTTCATGCGAGGTAAGACAGTTTTGGTAGAGCAACTTATATACTTAAAACCATTCAGTGTGAGCATTCGTTTTTTTTCTGGACGGTGTTTGCAATGAAGTAAAATGTTTTGACAGAACTGTGCAGTGTTGCTTGCAATTTTTACTTTCTGCGAAAATTAAGAATTTAGATTTTAGTGATCGACTTTCCACCCTTCATGCCCATTTGCTCTCAAATTAGTTGTTAGAAAGTCATGGAAGGATATCACTGTTAAATCATGCACAATTAAGTTACTAAAATGGAAATGAGACACTTATTCCAGAACATCTATATTTGGCACGGAGGAAGTGTATGATCAATTGCTGGATTGACTGTAGAATTATTAATAAACTTGCTTTCATTTTAAGCACTACTGTTGCTCCATTAGACTGCATAATTTGCTAGAATATAATGAAGAATCCACTGCTTTCTTCTTTGTAACATGTGATGTCACCCACATTTATACAGGGGTTTTACCGAAGTATTTTAGCTCGGAATGGTCGTTTGCTCAGTTTCATTTGCCAGAAGACACTCAATTTATCGCTGCTTTTGGAGCGCAAAATACCGTCATCATTGTTGGCATGGATGGGAGGTATGTTTTATCGCCCTCATTTTTACTGCTATTCTGCCGGTTGATTTTAATTACACTATATACCCAAATAACTACTAAATATTAAATTGATTGAGAGAAAAGGCTCAGGAAGGATATTCTTGAGCTGCAACTTAGTGAACTCCATCCGTCTCAAAATTAATTTACAAAAAATATCGTTAATTCATGTTCAATTAACCAGCTATAATAGAAAGTGAATACATATTTTGAGACATCCATTTTACACTCTCGCTGATTCTCCTCCCTCGTTGTTTTTCGTTTACCAGTTTCTACAGGTGTAGTTTTGATCCGGTGCACGGCGGGGAGATGACGCAGCAAGAATATGTCCGGTTTCTGAAAACTTGACGTTACGCTTATATGTATGTATTGGGTTGTTCTGTTTATGAAGTCAAGCAATTATGCAATTTCTCAGTGTAAAGTTGTGGCCACAAGGCCTGAATGTTTCTACCATGTAAATATCTCAAGAAGATGTTATTGACATTGATGCCTTCCATTGTACATTGATTCATGAATTACCAAGGCAAAGCTATCCAAGTTTGTTAACAATTTGGCCCAATTCATTCATGCATGTTTTGTCGTAGTACAGAATTGTAGATTGAGCGACCTCATACTCTATTCATGTGGGCCAGGTCATACAACTAGAAAGGTGTTCATTTTGAATCCGGACCAGAACCGAGAATCTTGGGTCGAACCAGATTTGAAAAATCAAGAACCATAGACGACTAATTTTAAGAGAATCACTAAATTACAGCTTGGATATGGTTCTGATAAACAAACTGATTGGGTTGTATATTTTTAATAGTTGCAAGCTTTAAGTTTCAATTGGTCTTGTGGTTTTCAATTTCAAGTGTATTCTTGTAATTTTAATTTATAATTAGTATTGCATTGCAGAAATATAATTGCTTAATTAGTCTGAAAATAACTTTTGCTAGCCTATTTCAACTTATAAATAAGGTCCAAAATGAAGAACCAAATCCAAATGGTTTGGTTCAGTTATAACCAAAGAACCGTCCATGACCATAGTCGGTATAACCAACCCGTCAATCCAAACCAGCCTCTTTTTTTATAGTAACATTTTAACCAACTTAAGAACTCTCTTTCAGTATAAATGATATTTTCTGGTTCAAAAAAAGAAAAGAACTCTCCTTGAAAATGCTCTTATAAGACAGCAAGCCTTAAAATGCTACACGATTTGCTGAATGAAACTTCTTTCCCATAACTACAGGACACATGAGTAATGTTTATTGGTAGTAAAAAACGAAGATCAGTGTCATGACCAAATATTGTTCATCAATTATCATTATGAGTTTCTGTTTCACACCTCCCTTATTTTCAGCAAAATTCACATGCTTATGGGAATATAAACTATAATATCACAGCCGACGATACATGATGGTGAAGCTAAAGCTTGGATTTTGGGCTTCTCTCTTTGTCAAGAACGATCATCACCTTCCCGATAACTTTCCTATCCTTAATAGCAGCAAATGCTAGGCTCGCCTGTACCATTAAGGTAGTATAACATCAAACATCAATTGTTCCTCATAACAGAAACTGAAGCAGATATGTGCATTAGCAGTGTGGATCCGTCTGGGTAAAAAACGGTAGGCTTCTACGTTGAACAGAACACAGACGCCTTATAATTCATCTGATTATAACAAGCGCGGACAATAAACTATTGGAAAGGACTAAATAGTAACGTCTTAAGACCTGAAGCAGGAACTCTTAAGTTAAGGATTGATTTGAAATTAGTCTATGTTCTAATGAGTTGTGACGTGTGAGCTCATAGCCCGCAACATACTCTGTCTAAAATAATTTGCGAAAATAAAATACTGTGAATGACAGGTTGGGTCGGGTGTTGGAATTGTTACCTCCGGCAGGCTGTAAGTATGAGAAATGTGGATTTTGATCAAGCCCCTGGCGAGCCAGGAGAGCAGCTCATTGGTAGAATCTTCAAGTACACTGGGGTTATGTATTCTGTAGCTTCCCCAATAAAGTCCATGCACAGTCCAATTCTATAAAGCAAGAAGAGTTATATCAAAACTTCAAGCATTGCAGCCTGTGGTAAAAAGGCTGTACGTACTTCATAAACACTGGATAAAATTTATATATGCGGTAGTGTGTCATTTCCTTCAGAAAAGGTGTCAGCTTGTATAGAAACACATGCACATACAACCAGTGTTCTAAAAATTCTCAACTTGTCCGATCAATCCCTGATTAATCCTCTGTTCATCCCCTATTAATCCTTTAACCCGATTAATCACCAAAAGGCCCTCTCCGCCCGACTAGCGCCTGGTGTTTTTTAGAACACTGCATACAACTATTATTTTCCCCCTGTCAATGTATTGGTATTTTCATTTTCCTAGAATGCACTATCTTTTGCAATCAAGCAACAAGGTGAAGATAATTCATAGTTTCTGAAGGTGAACATAACGGTACCTTAACAAGAGCAATATTTGCAGGAATGACGGGGACTTCCCCACTAGCAAAGCCTATGACAAGAATCTGTGCCCCCCAATTCAAGAGCTTCATGGTTTCCTTAGTAAGCTTGCCTCCCACGGGATCATACAAGACATCCACCCCTTTAAGCCTTCTTGATTTCAGGAAGTCCTTGATGCTGGTGGTGACATTTTCAGTGCTCGGGTCCACAACATGATCAACACCCATGGACTTCAAAAACTGCTTCTTTTCATTTCCTCTGAAATATCATTAAGTGTTTAAGCAAATGCTAAGCAATATATCGAATAGCTCGATAAGAAGCATTAAAGCAAGAGCGGGTAGGTAAGTGCTAAGAAAAAAAGATACCTGGCAACAGCAATAACAGTGGCTCCAATAACCTTTCCAATTTGAACCGCCGCAACCCCAACTCCTCCAGCAGCACCAAGAACCAACAATACCTATCAATATCATCACCAAATCAACTAAATAAACAAGTTCAAAACACGCACATGTACAAAAAAAACAAGGTCCATAACAGCAAATGCAGTAGCGATAAATTGAATCAAATGAAAGAAAAGTACGCATAAACTGATACTGAGATGAACTATTCACGCACCCCTGATTCAAAAACGACATCAAACTATTATTAAAACAACCCTCGATCCCTAACTACTCAAATACGAGGCAATTCACTTCACCATGATAACGATAATACAAAATCAATTCTTTGCTAGTGTATACTTCATAGTAGTGGACCTACCCAAATAATATGATTGTCTAAAGTGGCTATATTCAACCCTACAATTACAAATAGATAAAGTTCAAGCATAAAGTGACTGAATCAACTAAGGTGCATAACAGCAAATGCAGTAATGATAAATTCAATCAAATGAAAAGAAGGTGCGCATAAACTGATATTGAGATGAAGCTTTCACATACCCGTGATTCAAAAACGAGTCAAACTAGTATTTAAACAACCCTCGATCCCTAACTATTCAAATTTGAGGCAATTTACTTCACCATGATAAGATAGTGTATATGGTTTATGGAAGTGGACCTACCCGAATAATATTATCGTCTAAAGTGGCTAGGTTCAACCCTACAAATAGATAAAGTTCAAGCATAAAGTGACCGAATCAACAAAGATTCCAACAATAATTTAACAATCCCTCCAGAGCAGCACGTATAATTGGAGAATCAAACAAAAAAAACGCAACACAGCACCTGAGAGGAGCTCAATTGAGCCCTGTGAACAAGAGCCACATGCGAAGTCCCAAACGCAACCGGAAGCGCAGCGGCGTCGACCAGGTCGCACCCCTCCGGCACTCGAAACCTTCCACAAACCATCGAAATCAATCAAATTTGGGGTCAAAAACAAAACAAACCGCAATCGATTTCAGAAACCCTTACAGATGAGACTGATCGGCGACGATGAACTGGGCGAAGGAACCGAGAGCGGCGAAGGAGCAGACGGAGTCGCCGACCCTGAACCGGTCGACCTCGGGGCCGACGGCGTCGACGACGCCGGAGTAGTCGGAGCCGGGGACGAAGGGGAGGGGAGGCTTCTCCTGGTACTTGCCGAGGACTTGGAGGTAATTGGCGTAGTTCAGGCTCGTCGCCTTCACTCGAACCCTCACCGCCGTGCCGGAGCTCAGCTCCGGCAACGCCTCCGTCGCGCTCACAGTGATCGGAGGATCGGACGGCGACGAAGGATCGCCCAATTTCGTGCACACCAAAGCTTCCATTTTTTGTTTACTGTTTGGAGACCAAATTCATTTCGTTTTCAATCTTTTGTTCATATGTTGCGAGAAATTACGCTTTACAATCATTGACTACTCATTTTTAAATTCATTTTTTATGATTTATTTAAATTATTTGCGTATAATTATAGAAAATAAAAGTATATTTGTAAGATGTAAATATTAATTCTCTCAAAAATGTAAATATTAATATTTTATTTAAAATATAAATATGATCTTAAGATAAGATAGGATAAGATAAGATAAGATAAGCAAAGTGGGCCCTTTGAACCCGGAACCGGTCTTGAATCAAAAATTAAATCGGACTTGGAATCGAAAAGTTGGAATCATGGTTAATGGTTCGTTTTTACTTCTGAATTCAAGATAGCCATTCAATTTGGTTCAGATTTGGTTTTCAAAATTTAAAACCGTTAAAGAAACGATAAGAACCGAATCAGTTCATGTCGCAACATGACAACTTTATTATTTATCTTCAATTTTTATTTTACTTGCAAAGTTTATATTTCAATTGAGTACTAATACTTAAATTTTAACTTTCGGCCCTCCTGAGTTAAATTTTTTGAAAACTTTGTCAAATTTTTTCAAAAATGACGAAAATGTCCATGTATTTAAAAAATTAAAAACATTTTCTTAAAACATATTTTTTATAAAATAAATAGTGAAATGTATCACGTGATGCATTATATAAATATTTAATTCATGAAATCGTAAATTTGATCAATGAAATCATGAAACCACAAACACCAGAACTGATGCACAAAATATATAAGAATTTAACTAATAAAATCATGAAACGTAATTTCACAAAAAAAAATGATGAAATTGATTCTACAAATAACAGATGAACTCGATTCAGGTATACATGAAACTTGATTTAAAAAAAATAGAAGTATCGAAGTGGTAAGATTAAATATAAATAAATAAAATAATTACATCAAAATTTGAATGTACCCTTGTTAAATGACTAAAATATATTAGCAATTAATTTATATATTATTTACACAATATTTCCTTGAATGAGCCATCACAATTTTATTTATTCAATTTTTTAAAAATATCATATTACTTTTCCTGTATACCTATAAACTTACTTTACTCAAATAACTTTGATGAGTTTCGAATCATAGTCTGAAGCCAGGGAGTGAGTAATGCCAACCAATAAATCCCACTCCAGCTAGCCTTATCTATTCAATTTGCCATCTAATGGCTTATATTGGTTTATAGTTTTGTACCATAAGGTTTTTTTACACAATCTCCACCTCATAATAATATTAGCTCGACTTGTTATAGTTATACTTAATCTAACTTTTTGTTAAATCAAGTAAAATTTGCGTGTAAAAAGTCAAAAATACCCTTAATGTAAAATTTTCAATAGTAAAATTAGTTGATAAATATGAAATGATCATTTTACCCTCAACCGAATAAGAAATTTAACTTATGGATCAAAGGCATATTAGTCTTTCCAAATAAATAAAAATATTTTAAAATATATTTAAAACATGTAAAAAAGACATTATTACCCTTCTTCTTCAATCCCATCCCTCTCTTCTGCGACCCTCTCTCGATCGAAGCCTACTGAGGTTTGCGATTCCGACTGAGCCAAGATTAGGGTTCATTTTTTTCTGGGTTTTGCTTCCTTTTTGTACATAATAAAAAAACATACAATAAATAATTTCCCTTATAATAATAAAAAGGTTTTAAAATGTATTTTAAACATGTAAAAAGACATTATTGCCCTTCTTCTTCTTCAACCCCATCCCTCTCTTCTTCGATCCTTTCCAGATCGAAGCCCACTGAGGTTTGCGATTCCGACCAAGCTAAGATTAGGTTCATTTTTATGGGTTTTGCTTCTTTTTTGTACATAATAAATAAAAACACATTCTTCATGTTTGCTTTTGTTACATATGTTGTTATTCTATAAACGTAAATTCATAAATAAAAGCATACATTAAATATGCGATAAAAGAAAAAAAAATAGAACCATACGAACAGATGAAATAGAATAATTTTATTTATTGAACATCTCAACAGAAATACAAATTACTATCACTTGACATGTGTTTCAGTATTGGATAGATGAAGAAAGAAAATATTATCGGCGATGCACGGTAATCCGCTTTCCTTAAGACAATATTGACCCCGTATGGGCAAATTGCTTCCAGGATACA
>JAYMTP010006947.1:0-11525 GCA_036897365.1 Geranium brycei | reverse complement strand
AATATTATTTTATTCATTTGATGTAAATTAACCTTTTTAAATTCATTTGGTGTTATTTTAAAGTGTCAATTAAATTTTTTTATATAATTAATAGAGAAAATATAAGTTCCACCTAATTAATTATTAGGGCATTCCAAATTTCCAATATATAAATTAATTATTTCGTTCCATTAATTTAGGTGTAATTAATTATTTGTATATAAATTTGAACCAATTATTTTTTTTGAAAGTAATTATATCCAATAAGGAGAGTAATTAAATTTATTTAAATTATATAATATATATCAAAATAATTTATTAAAAGTATCATAAAATAATCTATATAATATTATTATCTTAAATATGGGGACGACTACAGTTATAATTCTAATTACTACTAAACTTTTACAATATATTGTATATGCATAAAATATTCAATTAATTTATTTAATTTACCAAAAACAAATGTTATTCATTTAAATTATATACTTGGATAGAAATAAATATTATAGAATGATATTATATTAATTGAAATATTGAAAATAACACGTGAAATAAAAACATTGAACATTATTAATTCTCCAAGTTCGTATACTCGTTCCACAAATGTTCAATCAATGCATTTCGAAGTTCAATGTGTGCGGTCTTATCCTTGATCTTTTTGTGACGAGCAAGAAATTCTCGAAATCGAACATTGTTATCAACTGTGTTTTCAACATTCGGAGTTGGCACATCGAGTCGTTCTTCAATCCTTGCATTGATATCATGTTCATCTTCAACTATCATATTATGCATAATAATACACGAAGTCATAATATCATGTACTACTTCCTTGCTCCATACTCGTGCGGATGCAGCCACAATTGCAAATCTTGACTGCAAAACTCCAAACGCGCGTTCTATATCCTTTCTGCATGCTTCTTGTTTCATTGCAAATATTTTTTTTTTGGACTTCGCGGATCTTGAATAGTTTGAACAAGAGTAGTCCATTTTGGGTATATGCCATCAACTAAATAATAACCCATATCATATTGTTTTCCGTTAATCACATAATTGGCAGGTGGGGCAGTACCTGCAGCAATATTTGCAAAAAGATGGGATGCCTCAAGCACATTAATATCATTGTTAGATCCAGGCATCCCAAAATATACATGCCATATCCATAGATCATAGTCAGCTACAGCTTCGAGAATCATAGATGGGGATCCACTTCGGCCAACATATTGCCCGCCCCAAGCCGTTGGACAACTTTTCCATTTCCAGTGCATACAATCTAGACTACCCAACATACCTGGAAAACCTCGACGTTCACCTATTTGGAGAAGTCTTGCCACATCCGCAACATTGGGTGGTCGGAGGTACTGACCGCCAAAGACTTTTACAACAACACGACAAAATCGCCTCAAGCTTTCTAAAACAGTAGATTCGCCTATTTTGATGTATTCGTCAGTAGCATCTGCTGAGTAACCATATGCTAGCATTCGGAACACCGCTGTTACTTTTTGCAAGCCAGCTAAATCGAGTCTACCAAGACCATTCCTTCGTTGTACGAAGTAGCTGTCATGCCTTGATACAACCTCAAATATACGAAGAAATAAAGGGCGACCCATCCGGAATCGGCGACGAAACGTTAGTTCGTCAAATCGAGGGGGATCTGCAAAATAATCAACAATTAGATCAAAATAAGCCTTTTCTCGATCCCGATTTATAACTCTGTGACCAGGAATTGATCCCCGAAAAGACCCTCGATTATTTTGGTTGTGAGAGAGTAGAAAATTGTTGTTAGCAATAATTTGAGTTATTGCTTGATTTCATAGATCATCGTAACTTGAATCATCTGAAGATGATAAATTAGATGAACTACCATGATCAAAATTCATGTTTACGAAATATGTGATACATGTTTGTACATCAATATAGTTGTGTATTTATAGTATAGATTTATACAATTTTTTTTAATTTCTTTTCAAGGATAAGAAATTCAACCCACCAATGTCATTTTTTCTTATTTTTAAAGTTAAACCAATACAATTATTTTATTTTATTTCTTAAAAATGATAAATTATTTTTTATTCATTTACCAATGTCAATTTTTCCCATTTTTAAAATTTAACCAATACGATTATTACACAATATTTTTGAAATGGTAAATACTTTTTTTTTATTCTTTTCTTAGGATAAGAAATCCAACTCATCAATGTCAATTTTTTCCCATATTTTAAAATATAACCAATACGATTATTTTATTTTAATTTTTGAAATGATAAATAATTTTTTTATTCATTTCTTAGGATAAGAAAAACCGAACCACCAATATCATTTTTCCCCATTTTTTAAGTTTATCCCACACTATTATTTTATTTTATTTTTTGAAATTGATAAATTCTTTTTTTTTATGCCTTTCCAAGGATAAGAAATTCAACCCACCAATGTCATTTTTTCCATTTTTTAAAGTTTTACCAATACAATTATTTTATGTTATTTCTTGAAAATGGTAAATTCTTTTTTTATTCATTTACTAGGATAAGAAATCCAAACGTCCAATGTCAATTTTTTTTCATTTTTTTAAGTTTAACCCACACAATTATTTTATTTTATTTCTTGAAATTGGTAAATTCTTTTTTTATTCCTTTTTAAGGATATGAAATCCAACCCACCAATGTCAACTTTTCTCATATTTTAAAGTTTAACCAATACAATCATTTTGTTTTAATTTTTGAAATGGTAAATAATTTTTTTATTCATTTCTTATGATAAGAAATCCGAACCACCAATGTCATTTCTTTTTCATTTTTTAAGTTTAACCCACACAATTATTTTATTTTATTTCTTGAAAATGGTAAATTATTTTTTTATTCATTTACTAGGATAAGAATTCCAAACCACCAATGTCAATTTTTTCCATTTTTTAAGTTTACCAATACGATTATTTTATTTTAATTTTGAAATGGTAAATAATTTTTTTATTAATTTACTAGGATAAGAAATTCAAACCACCAATGTCATATTTTCTCATTTTTTTAAAGTTTAACCAATTCAATTATTTTAATCTTTTTAATATCTTATAAATAGCACTAACACATTTACTGTAACATACACTCTCAAAATTCTCTCTTTCCCAGCCACAACTTTTTTTGAAAATGTCTTCCATTCGAAGTTTGTCATACTCACATGATGAAGATAGACACTTAAGTCATTTGTATGTTGATGTATCCCAAGATCCAATTATCGGGATAATTCAACCGGGAGATCGGTTTTGGGAAAGAGTTGAAGTTCGATACAACTCAAGATTTATGCATCAACCGAGAACAAGTAAATCTTTGAAAAATCGCATGCAAGTGATTATAAAAGCCGTGTCTAAATTAAGAAGGTGCATCAACCAAATCAAAAATTTGAATCCAAGTGGTGCTTCGTCTCAAGATATTGTAAGTATTTACTACTATTTTTAATTTTATAATTTCATCACCCTAATAGTTATATGTCAAGATGTATACATAATATTTTGGGTGCATGTCGATCGAGCAAAAACATTACTAGCAGAAGATCCAAATTTTCAAAAGGGGTTCAAATTTGACCATGTATGGAGCATCCTCAAAGACACTGAAAAATTAGCGAGCCGAGTAAATGCATCAACTACATCTCAACATCAAGGTGTGCATTTGTCTCAATCATTTTCTCCAAGTTTTGAGTCGACAACGTCGGTCAACCCCGGTACGCGCTCATTTGATCTCAATATGTGTGATGACGAAATTGGTATATCTCAACTCGGAAGACCTATTGGCGTTAAAAAAGCGAAAGAAAAAAAATAGTGAAGATAATTATAAGAAAATGATAAAGCAAAATGAGAGACTTGTTCAAACTTTGGAAAAATATAACTCGCATAAAGAAAAACATCAACGAGAAAAAATGGAAATTCATAGAATGAGGGAGGAGAATAAAATTTTATTTGCAAATTTGAATGATCTTGACCCCAAGGTTCGTCAATATATTGAAAATGAGAGACAAAAAATCATTCAAAAAAGAGCACATACATTCGAAAAACAAATACCATAATATCAAGGATCTCAGTTTCGAGCATCTCAAAGTCAAGGATTTCAACGTGAAGAAATTCAACAAGAAAGAGCTCAAGGCGAAGGATCTCAAAACACAACGGAAAATTTTAATCAATATTACAGCATTTTTGGTGGATTCGAAAATAATTTTCCTGATTATTAAATGTCATGTTAGTTTGTATTTTTTAAATTGCAAGAAATTTTGTTGTTGTCAGTGTATTTGAATTTTGATTTTGTCGTACATTTAATTTACTAAGTTTAAAATTCTTAAAACTTATTTTAGTTAATTGAATTGAGATATAATAAATGACACCTTAATTTTTGTCATAAATTACAGTTGGTCAATAAAATTATAATTGAGTAATCGTTACAATTAGCCTAGTAAATTAGAGTAATCTTTGTTAATAATATATATAATTTTGGTGAGTTATTATATCCTAATTTAATTGTAACTATAATTTACTTATTATAGTTAGTCAATGAAATTGTATTTTATCACTGTTTTCTAATTTCACCGTTCTCCAATTTATGAAAACTAATTAAAACTCATTTTCAAATCTCCTCAATCATAATTAGCCTTTTATCAGTTTTTTTAATATTTAAATTGATGAAAATCATTAAATAAAAGCAAGAAATCAATTTAAATAATAAACAATACATAAAAAAGACTCAAATATTTATTAAAAATTATAAACTCCCACCTACCCACTTCTTTTTGTTTCTGCCTTCGCCTCATTTCTCTCTTCAGCAAGAAATCAATTTAAATAATAAACATTATATAAAAAGACTCAAATATTTATTAAAAACCCTAAACTCCTACCTAGCCATTTCTTTTTGTTTCTGCCTCCGCCTCATTTCTCTCTTCAATCTCACATTTGTCTTCTCCACCTCCGCCTCATCCCTCTTCAATGTCTCCTTACCTCCAAGAAATCCCACGTATGAACCCAAAAATTTCTTTATTACTACAGGCGAGGACACTAAATATTCCTGGAACATAATAGCTTGTTGCTTCTTCTTGCTACCGCCGGACTGATTTCGGGCTTTCGTCGGCTTGTTCGCTGCCACCGGATGCTCTCTCCATCCTCGGATTTCCAAACCCGAAGAAAAAATCCGGCGAAGAAAGTCGCCGGCGAGGAGCCACATCGAGAAGAACAAATCTGAGTTTTCATTTATTTCTTTTAGTTTGTTTTGAAGAACATATTTATTAATAATGAAAAGAAGAATAATGTACATATGTTCTTTTTCTGCCATGAATAAAATATTATTATTGTAAGTACGGGGACTGCTATAGTAGGCCCTGTATTTGGGGACTTACTGTAGCTGAACTTAAAAATGGGGATGGGAATTGGAGTTTTGGGGATTGATTGGAATATAGCAGGTCTCAAAATGCAGATTGGGATATAGCAGGTCCCAGAATGCAGTTATAAAGTCTGGTTGGAGATGGCCTAAGGCATGTGCATCATGTGTATCGTTAAACATGATGTTAGTCAAATAGTTATTATATAATTGAAGGTAAATATGTTGGTATGTGGAGGGTATTATCGTTATATCAAAAATTCAGGTTGTAATGTCTCATCTCTCATCATAGCGTCACAATTGTTGTCAGCAATGTTTTGTTTTTCATTCCCTCCGTAGATCACACTGTCTATCTCTAGTTCGCTCTTCACCTGTGATTACAGATTTGATATTTTGTTTTATGTAAATTTTGATCACTCTTGAAGGTGAACTGTGTATTTATCCTAGCCTGTAACTTGAGGATTTTGGGTTAAGTGAACATTTAGGAGGTGTTATTGATTCTCTTTCGTCTCACTGGATAAATAGCTCATCTATACCCTGATAAATCAGGTTTTTGTCCTTTTTAAATTTACTGTGAAGTTTCCTTAATTACCTCTGTGGAATCATGTATTTGTGATTACTGTAATGACAAGGGAATTTGAGAATTTCTCTTTTATATCTATGCCATTAAACAATTTAACTATTTTTTTTTCAATTCGATTGTTTATTAAGCTAATTTTGGTTGTTTGTGTCCATGTACCGGAAAAAGTCAGTGTCCAGAGTCCAATTTTTTCCAAATGTGACTTTTTAAATCTGTTGATCTCTATCTTTTTTATTCTGTTTGGCTTCTCATATTATGATGGATAGAAAGGAAACTGAAATGAAATCATTCTTTTAGATATTTTGATCAGGGAGATATTTTCTCTACTGAGTTCGTTTTTTTTATGCTTTAAATTTAAAATTTGTTTTTTTTATATGCATTGGTTGTATGAAACTAATGCATTATCATATGAAACTATATTGAGATTTGGAATTTGTTCAGGGAAGTGGATATCTGACTCGAAACCAAAATTGTATCACCAAATTTCTAAAGCAATGAAATTTATTTGTTTTAGTGCTTTTGGTTCTAATTAATTTCTAATCAATTCTAAATGAAAATTTGACACATGTATGAAAAGGAAAATGCTACATTTTCGCTTCTTCTTTTTTTTTTTCTCGGCAAATGTATATTGTATTAGAATAAAACATCACCAATCATTCCCAAGGCGGGAGAGAGAGGCAAAGCCAAAATTACAAATATAATAAGATTGATATATTGAGGATTTCAAAATGGAATAGAGAGGGTGAGGAAATTGACAATGATCTTGAAAATGAGACAACTTGAGAGACTACTCCATTTCAATCCAAAAATCTGACTATGAATTTTTAGTTGATTGTTTGATATTCTTGTGAGCGTTGATAAGTTTTGCGTGATTGTATTTGTAATCATTGCAACTAAAGCAAGGAAGGATACATGAATTGTTAATTAAAATATTGAAGGTCCCAAGGGCCAAGATACACGTGAGAATGTACATCAGGGAAGGGGTATTTCAATAGAGAAGAAATTTGCATGACCTGATGAAATTTGTATTTCAATAGAATAAGTTCAGTGAACTCCTATGTTCTAATTACAAAAAAAAAGTTAAGTTCAGTGAAAGTTAAGTCCACATGGTACTAATCTGTACTTGTATTTTGATGCGAGGAACTAACTTATTATGAATCCATTGATTGCTGCCGCTTCCGTCATTGCTGCTGGGTTGGCTATCGGGCTTGCTTCTATTGGACCGGGGATTGGGCAAGGCACGGCAGCGGACCGAGCTGTAGAGGGTATCTCGAGACAGCCCGAGGCGGAGGGGAAAATACGAGGTACCTTATTACTGAGTCTAGCTTTTATGGAAACTTTAACAATTTATGGGCTCGTTGTAGCATTAGCACTATTAATGCTAATTCTATTTTATATATGAGTTTCTCTTTTAATCATGTATGAATATTATTGGTTGTAGAAATTTGTAATTTGAGATAATTGTGTTGCCAATGTTTTGATATTGAGAAGAGGTTTTAGGCGGATTTCATCCATATTGTAATTTTCTTGATGATTCTTGGATTAGGACATTTGAGAAATTGATATTTGAATAGTGGAGCCCTAAGATTTACATGGTACACTCATTTCTTCTTCATCATCATAATCTGATGAATGCACAACTTCTTTCTCATATAGACATGTTCTATATATGCTTGCTTGAGTGTTAAACAAGTGTTTGGGTTTTGCAGTTGCAACTATCGATACAGAGAGAAATAATATTCCATTCTTTTAATCTGCACTATACACAATTGCATTTTTCATACAAGAAACTATAAAATTGAAACTGTGTTTATTTAGTGTGGGGAGGATAGTGACTCCATAACAAAAATGGATAGAATTCACCTAGAAGAAACTAGAAGGGATAAGTGCAAGCCTAAGTTAAGGAAAGAAGTAAGAAAATTCATGGTTATTTTGGCATAATTGATGAGATCTTAGATAGTGCAGTGGAGGAGGAGAATACAAGGAGAGACTCATAAGGAGTTTTTTTCCAGAGGATTCATGTGGCCAACTCCAGTATTGGTTCATAACTGGTTTTCTTATTGCCAAACTATTAAACGGTTGAAACTGAATGGACTACCATTTCATATCTTATCTTATGTGGACAAGTTGTTTGTTAAAACAGATTAACACTAATTTGATTTGGATAGTCACTACCTGTTAATGCTGCATAAATTTAACGGTATCTTAAGAACTCTTAAGAATCACAAGTTAAGTTTGGTGCTGTCTTGCTTCATCATAGCATATTCGAGCCCAAATCTTGAAACAAGTTGCCGATCAAAAAAAAAAAAAACTGATGAAGGAGAGGAATCTGACAAATAGTTTTTTAGCTTTGTTTTGATTCATATGATTTTTTTCATCTTTCAAGAAAGCTCCATAATCGCAAAAAGCAAATAAAAGAAAGACTGAATACAACAAAAACATGGAAGCCTATATCAAGAACTGGAGGAGAGAGCGGAGATGAAGATGATTTGATTGCAAGCGTGAGAGCGAAAACGAAATGCGAACTCTATGCGATGTCTGCGAGAGGGCCACCGACGAAACTGCTCTTTGCGCGCCTGCGATGACAAGGTATTCGGCCTTTAACTATATACAATTGAGAAGATGTGTGTTTTTTTGTATGATCTGATGTGGGTGTTTGAGAGATGAAAGTTTGTCTGTTAATTTGTTCATGCATATCTTATTAATACTGGTGTTTTCCACGCATATAACTTTAATTGTCATATTTAATATCATCAAAATCTTAACTTAAGTTTCATTAGTTCTCCAAGTCTAGGATCCACGTGGCTTGTAATTGGGTATGACATTCAATCTTATATGTGTGCTGATTTTCGTCAATGTATATTTTTCTCTTGATACTAATGAGACTTAATTGATTTGTGGAATCTGGGTGGCGCAAGGCGAGTGAGTTTAGGATTTTGTTTGGCGAAAATTGAGGAATCTGAGATTTGTGTTTCATCAAACAAGTTATAAGAAAGCGTTGCTTTAATATTATGGGTGTGTTTTGCCTTGGAATATTTTGACTTGTGTCTTTTACTCCCTTTTTATTTATTTATAAGCATGGTTAAGATTAAATACTCTGCATTTTTTCGTTGATGACACCAATGTTTATTGGTTTATAAACCTTACCTGACCCTGCATAACTTTTGTGTTTTATGCAACTCAGTGATTCATAGTCTTGCATTTTCCCTTTCTACGATTATATTTGCTTAGTGCCAAAACTTATGATGATTGCTAAATACTTTTGGAAAAGTTGAATCTTCAAACATTTCCTCCATCACAAGTACGGGGAAAGATTTCTATAGTTTATGATCTTCCTTGTGATGCAAATGGTTTGTGTAATTTGAAACTGACATGCATATGGTATGTGTAATTTGAACTTGATATTATATGATTTTTTTCAAGTTTTGTTAATATTACTATTTATCTTATTTAGTTAATTTAAGTTGTGTGAGGATCTGCCTCCAAAAAAAAAGTTGTGTGAGGATCCAATTTACTTGATCCAACTAAAAATGTTCATGTTTATGATTCAATTCCAGGTGAGTATTGAATTTTATTAGAAGACTATATTAGACTGTGTCTTCCTCATTTTGTGAGTCAAGTATTGGTAGTAAGTTGGGTATTAAGTGAAATGAATACATGATTTTTTATATATATAATATGGAAAAATTGACTCAGTTTCTCCTGATTTGAAGCATGTAGGAAACAATAAATCCTGAAAGGTATATTCCCCCGGAAACCTAAGAAAAAGGTGAAGAGAGCCCACGTATACTTACTATATATCATTACCATCTTCTGTTATAATAGCATGACTATTTTTTCAACATATAGAGTGCCTTATGCTACCGCAGCAGTAGTTCTAGGTTCATTACTATTAGTGGTAGTTTTATTTCAGTGTCCGTGTTCGAAGATATATGCTGGGATATTATTCATCAGTATTTGCACGTGTCTGCAATGCCTGTTGTGAATATCATAAATTACTTCTATTTGTAAATCATATGAAATATACTCATTTATGATCTAACACTGATATTTTGTTTTAACAAAATATCGATACAAAGTATTTTCATGGGTGACACGCGGTGGTTCCATGAAAAAATAAGTGTTTTATGTAAACATCAGTATAAAAAGATAGTGAGTATAATTCTATGTATATCATGAAATTTAATCTATTTATTAGATAATTATTTTAAAATGCTCAACCATTGCTGAACCCTTCAAGTTGCTTAATTCAAGGACAAGAATCAAGTTCACATGATACTAGCTACAAATAATATTACTTTATCAGAAAACAGAAAACTAGAGAGAATAAACGTAGGATCGGCTGTTCGAACATGTTTGTCCCCGAATATTTTGCCACAAAATGTAAGCCTTGGAAAGTTTAAATATGATAGTAGATTGGCTTGCAAATTGTTACTTACACAATTTGCATTGTCTTTTTATGTCTGTTGAACAATATTATTGTTTTTTGCTTGTGTTGTTGTAGATTCTTGGTTAGATGTATTGCAGAAACTAAATTCTTGACTATATTGGAAATCAGAAAGAGATTGTACTTTGATTATCTATATTGCTAAAATCTTACTGAAATGTTGGTGTAATGTGTTAGTTTAGCTAATGAGAGTAAAAATTGCAACTTAGAAATAATTTGGTTGTTTATAATACGTTCATTCACTATTTTTTTTTAAATTGTGGTGGTATTTTTTTTAAAAAAGATACCCATTGCCACAAAGGGAGTGCACATGCCATTGTATGTTACCTACTATGTGCTGCCCTTATATGGGCACCGCATTTTACCCTATTTTAGGGAAAAAAGTCTAATAGCGATTGGGCACATGAAAGGTTTGATGACATGGGGGCAGCTTCGAGACGGCAAGATCTAAGGGACAAAGTGAAGTGTGAATCCAACAACCGGCACCATCTATAAGAATCCTAAACAATTCCTTACAACTATTATTTTGAAGAATATAAAATTAATTATTGATTACGTCGTATTAATTAATACTATTCAGAACCGGTTCTTTTAATATTAAAATGGTGAAGTTCATAAAAAAAATGTAAGTGCTATTTTCCCTCATTTTTATATCGTAAGGGCCATATAATGAAAAGCTCAAATTGGAATGGAGGGTTCACTACTAGAAATTGTTTTAGTAGCCCTGTTTTAAAAACGGCGGCTACGCACACCAAAACGGCGACTACAATAATGTAGTGCCTCTTCAACGCGGCTACAAGACACGCGTCTTTAATATCGCGGCTACAACATTTGTAGCCGCCTTTCCTATATCATACACGCGGCTACTATTTTGTAGCCGCGAATCAGTGTAGACAAATAAAACAACCGCGAAATTTTGACGTTAGCGGCTACTTATTTGTAGTGGCGGAAAATAATATATCGGGGCTATATATGTAGCGGCCACTTAAGGTGATACGCGGCTATAATGTTGTAGCCACTAAACTATTGACACCGGGGCTATGAAAGGGTAGCCGCAAATTGATAAAAACAAGCCGCTACTAATTTAATATTTATAAAAAAAATTAATAATAATAATTGAATGTACTGATTTAATAAAAATAATTTAAACTAATATAAAATAAACAAAATT
>JAYMTP010006946.1:0-11526 GCA_036897365.1 Geranium brycei | reverse complement strand
ACGTACGCTGCATCACCTCTTATATAGGATCCAAACCAAACTAAATAGGAAACCCTAATACCTATAGAATAAGAAAACTCTAATACATAACACAATAAAGAAACTCAAATTAATGGGCTAACTCTAATGGCCCTTAACCCTAGTAATAATATAATCTAACAAGAACTTTGAGATAAGAGGATCAAAATGCTCTCACCAAAATGTCATGTAATTGTTGATTGTTCTTCTTCTCTTCGTTGGGTTTGAAAATTTATTTCACATTCCTCACCAAGAATTGGGTTCCTTATTGTTGACGGATCTCGGCAGATCAGCCGCTCCTCCGGTCTCGTCACTGGTGAAAAACAAATGCAGGAAAATAGTTCGTCTTCTCTGAAGTCGACCATCTCCTTCTCTCTCTTTTTTTTTTAATTTATTAATTTCTATTATAAAAGACAAATGTTTCCTCAAATTATATTACTAATGAATGTGTAAATGAGGGCAAGAGATTCATTTGCAATATCAAAATTTATATTATTATTTTATTTAATAATATTAATTTAATTAAATAAATAAATAAAAATTAATTTTTAATTTGAAGCGGTCAGGCTGGATTTGAACAGATTAGACCAGCTTGATTTCAAATTAGAATTACTGAGGGCATTTTGATCTTTTTACCTCAAAATTATGTTAGATTTAACACCGTTGGAGCATAATGTAACAAAACAACAGTTGGGTGACTGCTAAACCGAAATTTTTAGTTCGAAATACTAATGTGAGAATGGTCAATAATCGAGTGTATTGATATATAATTACCCTTTCCAAATATTATAGATTCGGTATAATTATGTGGCACAAGGTGAAGGTGATTCGACGGCGATGCACTAGTTATGGCTTGGCTATTATCGCCTCCACCATGTCCTCCTACGATGCTTCTGCCTCGTACAAATCTAGGTCTCCTCAGATGATCTTGATGATTTTAAAGTGGTAGACCTCGAAGATAATTCAACAGAGTGCGACTGCAAATAAATTTATTGTTAGTATTGATGACACTTTGCTATACTTAACTATGTCGAAATGACAGTCTCATACCTTAATTAAATTTTTTTTTTTTTTAATGCCATGACAATTTTCTTGTGACAACATAACTCTAAAATGCTTAAAACACGTAAACTACTTCTGGTTGAACCAATTTAATTTGAGCAGTTTTTGGTTAAGCCATGTCAATTAAACCAGTTTAAATTAAAACTCATAATTAAATCGGTTCAGATCTCTCTTCTTCGATCATTCCCAGAATTGAGCATCTTGATTTTCTAGGCTTTTGGGGAAATGGGTTGATTTCTCATTGTTTGCCACTCAACTCATGTTTCTCCTGCTATATTTGTAGATAAACTTGTTGCAGAATGTTTCATCCTTGTGCAGCAATAGCTTCTTGTTTTTGTGGAATTCTATTTGTTTATACTTCAATCTCAACTTCAAATAAAACCCATCATCAATTAAATTCAAATATATCATTAAAAGCTCGGCTCTTATTGCCAGTGTCAAATACAACATTTTTATACGTAAATCTTCTTCCAAGTTCTATGCACCATCTGATAGGCACATCACATACATGATACAACAACAGAAGCAACAATTTCGCTCCTACCAACTAACTAAAAAAAATACAAAGAACCTATTGATAACAAACTAAAACTTTGAAACAGGAAAGAACTGTGATCATCAGCAAGAATTAGTCAAAGAAGAAACGCTAAAACTTCAAAGAATCAAGAAGAGGTCATGTGAAGTGAGACCAGAGAGGCATAGACTCCATCAGGAATGTTGATGAGAGCCTCATGCTTCCCTTTCTCCACAATCACTCCGTTCTTCACAACGGCGATCACGTCAGCGTTCTTGATCGTTGAGAGCCTGTGCGCCACCACCACTGTCGTTCTGTTCACCATCACCCTGTCGAGCGCGTCCTGAACCACCCTCTCCGATTCTGCATCCAACGCGCTCGTAGCCTCGTCGAGCAGCAGTATCTTTGGGGCCTTCACGATGGCCCTCGCTATGGCTACTCTCTGCTTCTGCCCTCCCGACAACTGCACCCCTCGCTCCCCTACTACTGTGTCATACCCCTGCAGGAAACAAAATGTGTTCATAACTGTGTGTATCGTTATCAGGTCACTGGCTCTAATTTGTTTACGGAATTGAATAAGACGTGTTTAAAATTGTATCAGCTCCGGTGGGAGGGTGTGTAGGTTCTAACAACCCGAAGTCTCGAGCAAAATCGAAAATGTTCACAGGTCCTCCCTCGCTGAAACTGGGTAGTCCAAGAACTCCATCAGTTGTCTAGGAAGGTTGACCCGGAGAGCCACCTCCTGGTTCGGATCCAGACCCATCGGTCTGGGAAAAATAGTGCACTTCGGCTCTGGCGAGGAGTTGGTCGGAAAAAGAGATTGGAGAAAGAGAGAAGAGACCAAATGACACTTTAAAAATCGAAAGAATTTGGAGGGGCGTTTGAGTATGGTGTGCTGCGGAAATAAAGTTAACCGTGGTTTATGCAAAAAAAACTATATCATCACTTACTCTAGTTCACTTAGATGCATTTATGTTCATGGTAATTGGCATTGAATCCAGAGTTTAAACCTACATGGCTCTAACTGTGATGTGGTATTGAATCCAACGTTTATGTTAGGATAACTTGTTCCTCAAGTTTACTCTTATAAATACAAACACAAGACAATTCCCATATTGTTGTCATCATTTTAAACTATATCAGGTCACCGGCTCTAATACATTTACGAGCATTTATGTTCTTAACATTGAACCCAAACGTTCAAAAACCATTTCAGGCCACTGGCTCTAATCCATTTACGTGCAGTTATGTTGTCGGTCCTGAACCCAACGTTTAAAGCATCTAGCATTAACATACATACCTGTTTTAAGCCACTGATGAACTTGTGCGCATTGGCCAGTTCTGAAGCCTCCAAGATCTCTGCCTCGGTCGCGTTCCCACCTTTTCCATACGCAATGTTGGCGCGTATCGTGTCATTGAACAGAACCGGTTCTTGGCTCACCAGACCCATCTGCTGCCTCAGCCACTTAAGCTTCAGCTGCCTGATTTCAGTCCCGTCGAGGGTTATGTGGCCCGAATCAGGATCATAGAATCTCTGCAGCAGCGCGATCACCGTCGATTTCCCACTCCCGCTCTCCCCAACCAATGCCACTGTCTGAAAAAGAATGTGATCCAAGAATCAGAACCAAACACGTATTTTTGAAATGGAAAAACAGTTTACTACACCTAACTGTTTCACACTTTGCTACCTCAACTATTTTGTTCTCTACCCTAACTTGTATTTTGGGTCATTTTACTACACCTAACTATGCTATTTTGAGACAAAATTTAACATCAAAATGTCTCAAAATACAAGTTAGGGTATTAAAAAAAGAAAAAAATAGTTGAGGTAGCAAAGTATAAAATAATCATAGCTAAGTGTGGTAGTGTCATTTTCTCTTTTTGAAATGCTGCAATTTCTGGTTACTGTTACCTTCCCCCAGCGGATTGTCAAGCTGAGGTCTCAGAAAATTTGAATGTCGGGTCTTGAAGGGTACTTAAAGCTTACGTGCCTGAGTTCGATCTCACCCTTCATGCTGTCAAGAGTCGTCCCGGACTCGTCACTTGGATCTATCTTGGACTTGCGGTCTATCATTGCGAATATGGAGGCTGTAGCTGCCTTGGCCTTGGTGGAGTCTGGAGCAAATGAGCTTGATTGGGAAATTCCCATGGCTGCCATGGTCAATGCAAAGAAGACCTGAAACAAAAAGTTAATTATTTTTATCAATGTTCTAAAAGACAACAAGCATTAGTCAGACAAAGTTTTTGACAACTAACCTGATTTATATATTTTTAATTTTTATTACATATAGTATCTTGCATACCGCCAAAATGTAAATGATACTGTTTAAAAATATTTTAATATTTGTACATTCTTATACTAAGCAAAATAAAAGTAGATATTAGAAAAAAACTACTTAAAATTTACCCAAACTCTACCAAATAGAACCGATTCAATTCAGATCGGGTAAAGACAAAACTAAATAGAACCATTTTGATTTTGATTAACAAAAGTGCCGAAGGAGAACCAAATCAAACCAAAAAAATTGATCGATTTGAATACATAACTCATTTTAGGCTATCGATCTTTATCGATTGGGGCTAAAAATATCATACCAAAAAAAGTAGGCCAAAACAGGACCAAGACTGAAACCTTGATGAAAACCTCGATCAAGCCGAACTGAAAATCGGCCAGTTTCAATTTAGACATTCCTAGAACCAAGTTGGCAGGTTCAGTTCTGAGCCAATTCAGTTCAAAACCGAACCATCTGACCTGCCTAGTCGCTATTAAACCGTTTAAACTGCCCGATTATATGAAATCAGGCTGATATTCTGAAAATCCCCGCCTATACCGATTTCCACAAAACTGATTCTTATACAATGTGGTTAAAATCATCATTATCATTGTCATTGTCACATGCTAGATGGACAATATGTATACACATGTATAAAGGGTAAGAAATATTTACTTGAAAAACGTCGGGAAATGTGGTGCAACCAGCCTCAACAAGTTTAGCTCCGGCATAGAAAATGGTCGCGTAGACGCAGAAGAGCAAGAAGAAAGATGCTCCGAACCCTATCCCGCTGATCATCCCTTGCCTTATCCCCGTCTTCACGGGGCCTTCGCATTTCTTTCTGTACAGTTCCATCACCTTTTCTTCAGCACAGAAGGAGGCCACTGTCCTTATGCTTCCCACCGCATCGTTGGCCACCTGGCTCGCTTCCTCGTACATCATCTACAACAATGTAGCCCAATATCAGATGTTCAAAACATGAAATGGAGTGTAAAAACTACAGATAATTGCAGAAACTCGAGGTGTACTGTTCGATTTTTGCTAGTATTTGTATACTAAGTTTATTGTAAAAACTATCTGCAAGCATCAACAAAATCAATCAAAACGGATGGAAAAACATTTATTCAGTTGTGTGCAGGTCATGCAACTGCCTATTTTTTCAAAATACCATTCTGCCCGCCACATTAAAATCATTAAAAATCTGATACCAAAAAAATGATAGTTGACTTCAGCAAAACAATCAAAATTTTCAAAACATGAGTGTGTAGGTTTTTATTATTTTTAAGGGTATGTTCGTCTTCTGATCCTATTTTATTGGTGCAAAATAGGTGAAAAAATGAAAATACCCCTATAAATAATTAAAAAAATGCATGTCAAAAGGAGAGTTTTTGCAATGAAACGTGGAATGGTAAATATCTCTCCAAAGGAGAGTATGTAGGTAAATCCACCCCGAACTCGTTTCATTGTCATCCTATAAAGAAATAAGATATTCTAAACCCCACAAGGACCTGAAATCTCCGATTTAACCGGAGTAAGATATGGGAGTTACTAAATCTGCCCAAACCCGCCTCATTTCCATCTCTTATATATCTCTTGTAAAAGTAAAATAGTACCGAACCACATTTTTCAATTATCCAGAAGAAAAAAAACAATACCTTTGCATCTGCACTGAAGCCTTTCATGAACTTGACCTGAATGTACCCATTGACCCCAATAAGAGGAATCAACACAAGATAAATAAGCGCCAACTGCCAGCTCGCAGCAAAAGCAATGACCAAACCAGCCACCATAGAGGCGAGGTTCTGAACCATCAGAGCCAATGCATCTCCCACCAGAGCCTTCACCATGGCAGCGTCCGCCGACAGCCTCGCGCCAATGGCCCCGCTTGAATTCTCCGGCTCGTCGAACCAGCTCACCTCCATGTGAACGATCATCTCGAAGCACATCGACCGTATCCTCTCGATCAGCCTGCCCCCTGCCATGGAGAAGAAGTACATGTGCGCCGGATAAGCTATCTGATAGAATAAACAGGAAATATAGTTTAGACAATTCTGATTTAAACATGTTAGTTAAGTTTTGTGTTGTAACTAGATTTTTCCATTTAGGTCACGGTTCGGGTTTAAACCGAACCAACCCGGTCAATTTAGTTATGTTCTGTTTTGAACCATCCATTATTTGTTCGGTCTTATCCTATTATTTGACTTATTTTCTATTGGCTCGATAATTTTAGTTACAATTAACAAAGATCAATGACATAAAATAACCCACATATTCAAACCGATCGGTTCTCGGTTCAATTCGATTTTTTTATCAGTTCTAATTTTATATACTGAAACCAAACCGATAAACCAGTTCAGTTTTTGGGGTTGGGTCGGATCGGTTATTTTTGGGCAGTCCTATATTATTTATATAAGGGACTCTAATCTGTTTGTAAAAACACATCAATTCAATGTATCAATATTATTTTTAGTATTACCAGCGACGCCACCCCGAGGAGCAGGAACATCACGGCCCAGAACTTGGAGTCCTGCTTCAGCTCGTGCGGTGGCTTGTAGAAGCTCTTGATCACGCTGGAGAGCAAGCTCCCGTAGATCGGGAGGATAACGCCGTTGGCTATCGCGGCGATGGCTCCGATGGCTAGAACGGGGATTTCGGGCTTGTTAAGGTAGATGAGGCGGCGGGTGGGAACGTTCGGGGCAGGTTCGGGGGATGAGGAGGGAGAGTAGTCCTCTTCGGGGGCATTGAGGCCGGTGGGTAAGCCGAAGGAGATGGACAAGGAGTGGCGGCTGCTGTTGCCGGAGCATGAGGATCCGTGGCTCAGGGATCGCATTATTCTCCGGCTGGAATGGCGCCCAGAGCCTGTGATGATTTCGGATTTGTTCTTGCCGTCTATGGATTTTGCCGATACTCTATTCACTTCTTGGAGTCGAATTAGCTGAGAGTAGGCTCCTTCTGGGTCCTTTGTTAGATCCGAGTGCGAGCCTAGTGAATTAAAATCAGAAATTAATTAGATTAATAGAGAATCTTTAAAACACTGATTAGAAGGATAATTGCAAAAATAAACATATTCAGAACTTGTTTTTTTGGACCGTTGAAATAAACAAAAATATCCTCCAAATTATTAAACCTTACATGTATAAATTTTTTATAAGTAATCAATTAAAGATTTACACGCAAATAGGGTTTTTAAAGATTATTTTATGTTCCAAAGTGTCATTTTCTAGTCTGTTTTCACAGAATTTGATCAACCATGCAATTTGGTGTAAGAAAATCCTACTAATCCTCTATAATTTCTAATTAATTATTTAATCCAATTTATTTTCTGACTAATCCCTGATTCATGTTAACTTTCTCGTGAAAGAAGAGTACTACACCGTCTGTTTTTTGTGATCATCCCTAGAATTGTATTAATATATGTGAAAATGTACCTTTTTCAACCATTTTTCCTCTGTGAATGACAGCAATCATATCGGCGTTCCTCACCGTGCTCAGTCGATGGGCAACGATGACTGTGGTTCTGTTGACCATGATCCTGTCCAGTGCCTCTTGCACAATCCTCTCAGATTCTGCATCCAATGCACTTGTAGCTTCATCAAGAAGCAAGATCCTCGGGTTCTTCAGAATTGCTCTGGCTATGGCCACTCTCTGCTTCTGTCCTCCGGATAGCTGAGTTCCATGCTCCCCGACCATTGTGTCCAATCCCTAAATGCAAAATTCACAAGTTCATATTTTTATCTCATCAAGGAAAAAACATGAAAATTCAAAAATGATAAGAGTAAAAACCGGCGGTGCAGTATCTTAATTAAGTAAAGAGTTTACATATATTATGTTTATTGCAAGAAAATTATGGTAAACTTGTCTTTTCTTTTACAGGTTAAAAATAATGATACCATTTGAAATAAAAAAATATTAATTTTTTTAATTACTTTTTGTTCCGTATGCAATTATGCCCTTGTGACAAAAATGGAGGTCACGTGATTTGCATGTGCATTTGATCCATTTTCAATCGGTTTTGACAAAATTTTACAAACAATGTAAGAAAAGGTTCTCGGTAAGTACATTTTCACAGTAAACATGTTAGTTTTTGCAATTATTGCACAAATCTAGTATTTTAAAAAAACGATATGCAGGCTTGGGCGGATAGGGCCTCGGGTGAATAATCGGAAATTAATTGATAAATCAAAGTAATCGAGATGATAGGAGATTAATCAGGAATTAATTGAATAAACCAAACTAATTAGAGATTAATCAGAAATTATTCAGGGGACTAATCAGAGAATTTTAAAACACTGCAAAAATCAAAATATGAAGTTTATATTACCTGAGGCAATTTGTCAATGAATTTTGCAGCATTTGCAAGTTCAGCAGCAGCTTTGATCTCCTCAACAGTGGCTCCATCCTTCCCATAAGCAATATTGTCCCCAATGCTAGAAGCAAACAGCACCGGTTCTTGGCCCACCAGCCCAATCTTCTCTCTGATCCATTTCAGCTGAAACTCCTTCATATTCACGCCATCTATCAACACCTCCCCGGCATGGGGATCGTAGAACCTCTCTATCAGGCTGATGACTGTGGACTTCCCGCTCCCACTCTGCCCGACCAGAGCCGCCGTGGTGCCACTGGGGATTGAGAGAGAGAATCCGCTGAAGATTTGCTCGTCCGGTCTTGCCGGATAGCTGAAGTAAACGTCCTTGAGCTCGATGTCGCCGTGAATGTTGTGTTCTAATGTCTTTCCCTTTGTGTCGTAGGCGTCTATCTTGGGTTTTCTGTGGATTGTCTCGAACATCTTGAACACTGCAGCTTGGCCGGCAGCAAATGCGCTCATGCAAGGTGATGCCTGTCCCAATGACCTGTATTGTTTCATATGTTACCAATCAACCAAAGATCATAAATGGTTCAATTCAAAGAAATTATAAATAGAAGCATATTTTTATGTACATGAATTCATTCTAGTATTGCAATACTGAAAAAAAATGACAACAACTGATTTGTCATTGTTGCTCATTTTGCAACAGACTTAGTACTCAGACATTGTTGCGGAAATGAAATACTACACAACCAGTTTTTTCAGAAAATTATTACTGCAAGCAACACTAACGATGAGTTAGGAGGGAAACAACTTACATGGAACTGGTCAAGACAGCGACGATGACAGTCACGACTTGGCCTCCGGTGTACCCTTTCTCCAGTATCATCTTGGAACCAAACCAAATGGCCAACCCATAACTCCCGAACAAGATGAGCATAGCCAGGCCAAGGCCTAAACCAGCAGCAAGGCCCTCATGAACACCTGATTTGTAAGCATGAACAAGAAACTTCTTGTAATTGCTAGTGGCTTGCTTCTCCCCGGTAAACGATACAACCTGGACAAAAGGACAAGAACAATGGTCAAGTTTCTGTTGATAGTGAAACAACACTTGAAAGACGAGTTCAGATTTATGACATACAGTTCTTATTGATCCTATGGTCTGCTCAACTACGGTCGCTGCCTTTGCGTAAGCATTTTGCCCGCGAGAGGCCATTTTCGATATAACGATGGACATGGCTCCGCCAGATATCACGAGAAGAGGGATGGAGGATAACAGGACGAGGGTGAGAAGCCATCCTTTGATAAAGGCAATAACAAAGCCTCCGATAAATGTACACACCAGCTGCATAAATTTCCCTACCTGCTCAAAATATGCAGAATCGCTTAACTTCAAGAACAAAGCTGCATTGTCTATGCAGAATTTTAATTTTCTTTTACTATTTGTGTGAATATGCAAGATAAGCAAAATTCAATTTTATTTACAATTTGTGTCAATATGCAGAATCACTTGACTCCAAGAACAAAGCTACACAGTCTATGCAAGATACATAAATTCCATTTTTCTTTACGAGTGCAGAATCACTTTAACTCCGATGACAAATCTACATGTACTATGCAAGATAAGCAAAATTTTGGGCTTCTTTACGATTTGTGTCAATGTGAGGAATCACTTCAACTCCAAGAACAAATCTACATTTACTATGCCAGATGAGCAAATTTCAATTTTCTTTACTATTTGTGTCAATATGCAGGATCACTCAACTCCAAGAAATAATCTACATATTATATCCAAGATAAGGAAATTTCAATTCTCTCTACTATTTGTGTCAATATGCAGAATCGGTCAACTCCAAGAACAAATCTACATGTACTATGCAAGATAAGCAATTTTCAGTTTTCTGTACGATTTGCGTCAATATGCAAAATCATGTAACTTTAAGAACAAAGCTACTTAGTATATGGATGATAAGCAAATTTCATTTTTCTTTACGATTTGTGTCAATAGTATAGAGTAAAGTACCTTTTCGCCCATTGCGTCTTGTATGAGGGCAGTGTCACCAGACATTCTCCCAACAACCTCTCCTGTATTGGCCTCCTTATCAAAGAAACCGACATCTTGCCTCAGTATCGTCTTCAGGTACAAACCTCTAATCCGCGCAGCCTGTCTCTCCCCCGTCACCATCCAGCAAGCCACCTCTGAAAAATCCCATAAAACAATTCAAAATTTTCTACTTAAACAATGATTTTGAACATGAAATGTACTTACGAAGAAACGAAGCAACAGCAGATCCTATAGCCAAGTATACAAATTTTAGAGCTACCTATAAAACAAATAAACATCAAAACTGATTATTCCATGCACACAAATGAGCATCAAAATGGGTTATTATTCCATATGAGCTAGTTTCGGGTAGTTGTTACCTTAGAAACGACACGAACCATATCTTTGCCATTCTGGTTTTGCCCAAAAGCATCAGTCAATTCGCCGAAAATGATAGTCATGAGAGGCATGCAAAGCCCATTCGCAATGGCACCAACCGAGCCAAGGAACATCAATAAGTAATCTGTAGAATCTGCAAATGAGAAGAGCTTGTGAAATGGAACTGTCTCCGTCTTCTCATCAGATTTTCCCTTCTCCGATTCTGGACCCGAATGGCCAGTAGATGTGGTAGCCTCGTCTTCTCCATTCTCCGCCGCCATTGTTACACCAACTCTCATCCCAGAAGCCTAGCCTAATCTGAATTAACTCACCTAAAAAATTTTAAAAAAAAAACATAAACAACTTCAATAAAAATTAACCTAATGAGAGTCATAACCAGAACACAATTACTTACAAAATCAATGAATGAAAATGGTAAACCCCAACAAGATTTTATATAATCAATGCTTCAACTTTAGTATTTATAGCAGAATCAATCAACTGAAAAATCCAAACCCACAAGCTTTCCAATCAAAAGGCGAAGAATCAATTGGCCCAAAAGTCCAAAACCAATAAAGTGAATGAGCGCCCATTTGTTTTCAAAACTATCAAATCAGTAGTTAATTCATGTCCAAAAGCCATGGAAATGGACTCAATCTCCTCCAAAACAGTCCAAATCATATGTAAACGAGCAAACAGAAAATACCCATAAACGACAAACCAGAAATGATTTCAGAATGAGGGTTTGTATTGTAAAATACAGAGTCGTGACACAGAAGAAAGCTAAAGCTTCCATGGCCGACGAAAACGAAGAGAAACAATAAATAAATAAAAAAAATACCCAGATGTAGGGCTGTGCAAAATAGACCGGAAACCGACAAACCGACCGGAACCGGGCAGAACCGGACCGAGAAAAACCGAAACCGGTGAA
>JAYMTP010006945.1:0-11526 GCA_036897365.1 Geranium brycei | reverse complement strand
TTTATTGAAAAACATGGGCAAAGGCCTTGACAAAATGGGGGAATGCTTGGCTGTGAATGGAAGCAGGGAAGGTGAATTTCTTCGTTCTGGATGGCTGTTGTATCTTCCAATTTTGAAACAAGTCAATGTCATTTCTAAACTGTTTCACGGTGCTGAAGAACAATTTTGGGGAGTTCTGAGGCACAGAAAGGTAGCAATATGCGCTCTAATGATTCAATGCGCAAATAGAAGCGATGATCATCAGTGGATTCTCGAGCATAAGGAGGTGATTGATTTTGAATGTAGGAGGCATTTGGCGATGACACTGTTCCCCGAGGCTGAAGAAGACAACGAGGAACGACATGAAATGTTGATTGATAGGTCACAATTGTTGTCAGAATCATTCGAGTACATACTACATAAAGAGCCAAAGCGTCTGTGTTGTGGCCTATTTGTGGGATTCAAAAATGAAGAGGCTACAGGTTGTGGCGTCCTGCGGGAGTGGTTCTTTTTAGTTTGCCAAGCTATTTTCAACCCGCATAATGCGCTCTTTGTCTCATGCCCAAATGAGGTTCTACCCTAACCCCGCGTCGTATGTGGATCCTCTTCACCTAGAGTATTTCAGGTTTTCTGGTCGGGTTATAGCTTTAGCTTTGAGGCATAAACTGCACGTGGGCATCGTCTTTGATCGCGTGTTTTTCAGGCAATTGGCCGGAAACTGTGTTTCACTGGAGGATATACAAGATGCAGATCCATTCTTGTATAGCAGCTGCAAGCAAATTCTGTAGATGGATGCTAAATTCATCGATTCATACGCCTTAGGATTAACGTTTGTCACACAGGTCGACGAGTTCGGATCCATGAAGACTGTGGAGTTGTGCCCTGATGGGAAAGGCATTGCTGTGAGTAGCAAGAATAGGGAAGAAATTTTATTATGATTGTACAGCTCATGGACATAAATTTTATTACCATTCAAGTATAAACTTTGTAAGATGGTGCGCAGTTGCTTATATTTATATATAAATATACCTTTTTCTTAAAAGGTGTCCAACTCGCAATGAGAAGAAGAACAGAACCGTATTGAGTTTGAGTGAGCTGTTAGACACATTTGAATTTGCCCATTAGAATTTAGGTCGTGTGTTAGATTATCTATAATCTTTATAAATATAGTATTTTGTCCTAATTTGGATATCTATTGTACTTAGATCTTTGTTGTGATTTGATTTTGATATTAGTTAAATCGTACCTCGACACTCGCCCATTTTGCATGCATTTAGACCATTATATCCTTTACGAATAGGTTTCATGGCCTAAACAAAATTTTCAAGCCCATCTATTTTGTAGTTGGACATATTAGTGTAACCCGTGGATGACAAAAAATTTCAAACCCAACATGGATTTACTTGGGATGGAAAAAATATGCGAATCCGGTGGAGATTTGGTGTCTCCGATACGACGAGATAGGGGACAAGGTCGTCCTAAACCCGACTTGTTGTCATAATATAAATGAGCAAAATACTCTGAAAATTTTGATTCGCCCGGTCTAGTATTTCTGATTCGATAGGGGTAGGAATTACTAATTTCACCTCAAACCCGCCATGTTGTTATCATATTAAGAGACAAAGGTTGATTGAAAAACGTTATCCCAAATCCGAAGAATTAGGAAATGTGAAAGTCATTAAATCCATCTCATTATCATCCTTAAAGCAAAAAAGGCTTAAAAGAAAATGCATTTTAAGGTGGAAATTTACAATTGGACTATAAATCATATTTAGTATTGTGCCCAAAAACTAGCTTTTATTTTGTATAATTGTGCTCATAAATTGAATAATATTTGAAGATTACGATTAATCGGATCCAATTAGATAAAATTGGGGAACCGGACTCAAAATCAAACCGCTTCCCACATATTAGTTCTGGGTTTGGGTCTATAAAACAATGTTCTAAAAGACGGCCACCTAGGCGTTGTTTCTCACCTCACTGCCCTGGTTTTAGCTAATCGAGCGGTTCAGGCGGCTGCCTAGGCGCCCAGGCGGTCAGGAGCCCGATCAGGCGTCCCAGGCGAACTAGAATTTTATTTTCTTCAAAAAAATCAATTATAATTCAATACTTGAAATGTTCAGAATAAGAAATCATTCAGAGTCGCTTCATTCTCTTATCTCACCCTAGACCCTTACGCCCTAAATCTCTTCGCATTCAACGAACGTTCGTCGCCCGCCGTAGCTCTTTTGCGAATAAATCGAAGTCGGAGCTCCTGAACTTTAGACTTCACTTCATGTTTGTAACGGGTGATTTATATTAGTTTGTTCAATTTGTGTGAGTTAAGGGTTGATTTGTTTATTCAATTTTTGGGAGCTTATGGTTTATTTTCAAATTTTCACGATGAAAATTGTTTGGATGGTTATGTGATGAAAATTCAGCTATTTTTTATTGTCAATTTCAAAAAATTTATCCTTGAAGTTGTGACAACTGATCACTATTTTAAATTGTCACGGGAAGATTGTGGTTATTGATTTTTTATATAGTATAATTCGTTTTATATTAAGAATAAATTAAAATATAAAAAAATGCAAATCCGATTAATCCCGATCAAACTTCCTGGGATGCTGTCCGTCCGACTAACGCCTATTTTTTTAGAACTTTGCTCTAAAATAAAGAATCAGTTAGTTTGGTTCAATCTGATTCTGGCCGGTTTGGACCAGTTCCAGTTCTGTAGCCAACCTCAATTTTGGTAAAAGGGAAAATATATCTTTACCGATAGACATAATAAAATTTAGGGATAAAATTGTACGTTACTTTTAATTTTATCTGATCTTATGGGAATATATTTTGTTGAATTAATGAAGGCATCTTGTCTTCAAACCCAAAACATACATATTACACCAAAGAATGGCATAATTAAGAGAACTAAATGTATAGGAAAAAGTGGTGAGAAGTGAAGGCATCAAGACAATGGAGTGTTGAAATTTGCAAAAAGCGACCAAAATACCCTCATAGGTTTGGCCATTTGGGTTTTTAATTCCAAGGATTAGAGAATAATCTGCTTTCCCAAAAGAGACAAACTATACCATTGAACTTTGTGTTTCTTTATAGACTTCCACATTTAATTGGTCAATCCATTCCCAAAATTTGTTAATTAATGTCTTGTCCCAACTACCTTTCTTGCTCTTTAATTAATTACCATAACTACCCTTTTTACCAATTTTAATTACAATATGTATGAATAAATTTAATAAAGATGGGTCGTTTGTTTTCTTAATTCAGTAAGAGTTGTTATATGTCACAATTTGATTCAACAATTTCAACCCCATAATTTCAAACCATCCCCAAAAAAGAATTCAAATGTGGTTGGTGAAAATGTTTGACACTTGTGCAATTAATTTTCTTTCCTGATTAATGTAGTAAGAATTTTTTTGTCCATATTATAACGTGTGAAGTGTACGAATGTCAATATTTCCCGTCTCTAATGAAGATTTTTGAATTCGAACAAAAACGAAACGGAAAATTCTCGAATTCAGATGAGAACAGAGCAGGTTGAGGTATCCACACCCTGATATAACAAAAATACAATTTAAAATAATTAGATTTAATGAAAAATAATATTTTATAATACTTATATAATGAAAATAATATTTTAAATATACATATTTATTAAAATAATAATTTTTAATACAAATATTTTAAAAAATAAATATGTTTTACCATTTTTTGTGTTGGAAACGAAAAACGGAAAATTATCGAAACTGACGGGAAATACTCGTTCCCGTTAAAAACGAGAAATCTCCAATTCAATTCTAATGACGGAATTGTCAAATCCGCCCCAAGTCCACTCTGTTTTCGTGACGGTGAAGTGATTTTTTTTATTGATATAAAGATATTATTACAACTGGAACATTACACGTGTCCGGTGGGCGCATTTTAGAGATTCTGGCGCAGTACCCACAAAGAATGAAAAAAGGTACGAAACCAAGGCACGCATCTCCACCCTCTGGCGCATATTAGTCTATCTGCAATTATACGTTTCTGTTTAATTTAAATCAATAATTTAATTAATCTGTGGAGCTAAGTAAAAGTGAAATAATTAGTAGTTGCGTATGGGGCCCACAATCGCGTCAATCAAGACCGTTGATGGGACACAGCCATTCCCTCCGTGTTTCTGATCAGCCCTTTTTTTCACATCTACTGATGTGTTTTGGGTGGGTCCCATCGTAGGTGCTAATAGTTTCACTCTGGCGCAGATTAACCAAACATTCTCTGGGGATAAAGCTCCCACTAAGCATCATTTAATGTCTATTAAAAAAAAATTAAGTAGCTTCACTTGTGTCCCCAGTAGCGGAGCTAGGGGATTTTAAAAAATTAATTGAACCAAGCTGAAAAATAATCGGACTAAAATAAATTAATGTAATTTGGCGTTTAAAATGTATGGAACATAAATCTATCAGTTCGATTTTGGTTTATAAAATGAGAATCATTAAAAATTGAACCGAACTGAAAATCGATCGATTTGGACACGTAGCTCATTTTAACTTTGAAGTCATCGATCCTTATTAATTATCAGTTAAACTTAAAATTATTGGGCCAACAAAAACAAGTCAAAATCAGTCCAAAATGTGAAAATTTAATGAAAATTAGTTCAACATAAATCTAACCGAACACCGATAAGTCAAATAGTAAGTCAAAACAGTTCAAAGTATGAAATTTTCATAAAAATTAACTCATGAAAAATCAAGGTGAACCAATAACTAACAAATTGAAAATTAAACCGAATTCCGTCAATTTGGTTTCAGTTCTTATTTTTTAAAAACTGAATCCAACTCAAAATTGAAGCATGCACAATTGTTTGTGGTGAAGTCGAGGTTGAATTCCACTAAAAGGTCAGAAAATTTTTTATAAATAGACAAGACTTCATGCAAGTTTTTTTAAAAAATAAATAGCTTCACTTGCAAAACCGAGTATTGTTCCTGCAAAACATTTGAGTAACTTCAAAAAAAAACCAATGCCCAATTTTTGTATTTTTTAATGTTGCGCATGATAGAAAGGTGGGGACATGAAACTGAAAAGGGGTTGAAGAGAATGCAATAATTTAATTGGATGCAGAAAAAATGAATTTTTCCCAAAACCCAGAGAGGCAAAAGCCAACAAAGGCAAAGACAATCCAAGCACGTGACCTGCCCGATTTTTACCTGCAAAAGTTTTCTTTTTCTCTTGCATTGTAGACACATCCCATTGTTCTTTCTGATCAATTCACCTCCAGTCCAATCACCAAATCAACAACCCAAATTTTTCTACATTTCAAATCATTTCTTCAACAGACATGAAAACCCAATTTTTTCCTCATTTTTTACAGCTCTCTCTCACTCTCAGCCATGTAGCCTGAGTTGAGCCTGTGAGTGAGTCTCTGCTTTTGAAAACAATTCTTTCTTTTTCTCACTGCCCTCAACAAGAGCAGGAGCAACAACTGGGTCTGCATTTGTATCTGTGTCTACTTTTTTTGGCGCTTTTGGTTTGGCCTTGGCGTGTTTGGTGCTTGCTGTTGGTGATTTGATTTTCAACTTCACTACCCAGTTGGAGATAATGGAGGTGGTTCGGTGGTCTGGTGTAGTGTAGTGTGTGGAAGTGGAATCACCAGGCCAGAGAGACCAAGAACAAGGCATTACAAACCAAACACAACCAGGGAATTTTGCGGGGATCAGCTCAAAAAAACATCTTCAAAACTCGAGCTACACCGCCATTCCCAGATCTCTAGGATTTCAGAATTTCAGGGTTAGCTTTGGTTTTTGGTGGGTATTGTGAAAAATTCTTTATTCCTCACCTCATTGTCTGGGTTTGAGTGGTGCTTATTGGTCCCGAGCTGGGTGCTTTGTTAGTCAGTGATTTTTAGCATCTGGGTCGAGTTTGTTGTGAAGCAATTGAGCTTGGTTGGAGCAAAAAGGGCAATATAAAAAGGAACTGGCTTTCTATAATAGTTAGTGGTGGTGGGTTCTGTATACTTGGAATTTGATTCTTTGAGCACTTGTGCTGAATGAATGAAGGACAGGCGTTGGGTGGGTATGAAAATGGCTTGTGCTTTTGCTGGTTTTGAGAGGTTGCTTGTGGTTGTTCAGAGAAGGTAGAGTGTTGCTCAATAGTGACAACGACAGAGAGTTATGGATAGAGGAAGGCCCATGTCCTGGATTGTGGGGTTGCTGCTCATGGCATTGATGGTGTGTTCTTCTGCTACTCTCTCTCCTAGCGGTATCAACTATGAAGGTCTGTTTCACTTGGATATATGTACATTTTTTTCTTCCTTTCTCATCTTGAGTGTTTATAATTTAGATGAACCACAAGCATGTGTTTTTATCAGTTTGCAATTAACACACACATTCCTATGAGTAAATGCTTCTTGAACTGATTGAGGAAATTGTGGTTCATTTTGTGATGCTTTTAATTGTATCTGCTTGTTGTGGATAGCAACTAAGAATAGTAACTTTATACTTTCAGTTTAATTCATGCTCTTGTCCATTTCTTCTTTGAATTTGGCATCAGTAAGTGAAGGGTTTATGTAATTTCTTATCATTTTTCTCATGATTTCATTATACTTCCATCAGTAAAACTGCTGTTAATACTAACCACTCTTGCACTCTTGTGTTTTCCCTTTGATATTTGAGCAGTTGTTGCTCTGATGGCTATAAAAACTGATCTGAATGATCCATACAATGTGTTGGAGAGCTGGGATATCAATTCTGTAGATCCTTGTAGCTGGAGGATGGTTACTTGTACATCGGACGGTTTTGTCTCTGCCTTGTAAGTTATTGATGTTTCTTTTTGTGTATTTTCACTCCTTGCATATACCTTAGAAGATGGCGAATTTTTGCTCCTGAAGAGAATTCATAGTAGAAGGGTTTTTTCTCTTCCGAGCAGGGGACTACCTAGTCAAAGTTTATCTGGAACTTTATCGCTGGGGATCGGTAACCTCACATACTTGCAATCTGTGTAAGTTATTATCTATAGCCTCCACTGATTAGTATAACTATACCCTTTTCCTTTCTCCACATGTTTGTTGTATTTCCATGTCATTCTTTTTTTCAGTGAATATGTCCTAGTACTTTTACCTTGATGGTCTCTCTTGCTTTAGCGTTGAAGTCTAGGGGTTTGATCTTGATCGTGTTAAACATAACATAAGCCTCAATTTCATGCATGTGTAGGTTGTTGCAGAATAATGATATCTCAGGTCATATTCCCGCTTCAATTGGAAAGTTGGAGAAGCTTCATACACTTGATCTCTCCAACAACACTTTCAGTGGCGACATACCTAGTACCTTGGGGGGTCTCCGAAACCTGAACTATCTGTAAGTTTCAAGAACTCGACTCTACTATTATATCTGCAAGTCATTTAGAAACATGGTATATGATTGGTCTGACCCATGTGCCTCATATTTTTTGAGCAATTAGGCGGTTGAACAACAACAGCCTAGCTGGACCCTTTCCTGAGTCACTGTCCAAGATTGAAGGTCTCACTCTTGTGTAAGTACTTGCATCTATGTGCCTTACTTCTTTGCCTCATATTATTCGATAAAACCATGTTTTGCAAGTTCCAGCGGCATGATTATGTGTCATCATTATTTACTCAGAAGTTAATCCTTCTTGTAGGGATCTTTCTTTTAACAACCTGAGTGGTTCCCTGCCAAAAATATCAGCAAGAACGTTCAAGTGAGCCATTCTTTCCCTCGTTCTCAATATTCAATTTTTCCCCTTTTAAGAAAAACAAGTCGTTAGTTATTAAGTTTTCTCTTCCTTTTTCTTTCAGAATCATTGGTAACCCTTTAATGTGTGGAGATAAAGTGGACAATAACTGTTCTTCTGCTGTCTTCCCGGAGCCACTTCCTTTCCCGCCAGATACACTTCAAGGTGTCCAGGATGCTTTTAGTTTTATGTTGCTTGGGTCATTATGTTTTTTTATTGACATTATTTTGTCCTGTTGGGATCTTTGGCTTCTTAGATCAACCAGACTCTGGAACAAAAAGTCATCGTGTGGCTATCACCTTTGCTGCAAGTTTCAGCACGGTTTTCATCATCATATTCATAGTTGGGTTACTCGTTTGGTGGCGATACAGACACAACCAGCAGATATTCTTTGATGTCAATGGTTAGTTTCTTCAGTCATCGTCATGTTTCGTTCTCGGCCCTCTTATATTACAAACAACTATGTTACGGTCTTCCTGCTTTTGTGCATGTATTGAGGGTGCACCTCAGGTTCTGTCACATATTACAAATAATGTCACCAAAAGTTGTGAGTGAAATGGCAGATACCTCATGTAATTAGCATGAGGTTGTTGGTTTCATCCCCATGTCGGCTGTATTGTTGATTAATTATATCTGATAAAAACTGTTACAAATAATAAATATTTATTGCTGAATCTTAAGTAGAAGTCCTCTTTTGTCCATATCTAGTATAGTTGATGTAAGTAACTGTTTGCTTTCACTTTCAATAATTCTTCTATTCTTAGCATATCGTTACATTTCATAGCAGATCAATATGATCCAGAGGTACGCCTGGGCCATCTGAAAAGGTACACTTTCAAAGAGCTCCGAGCTGCAACTGACCATTTCAACGCAAAGAACATACTAGGGAGAGGCGGGTTCGGGATTGTGTACAAGGGGTCCTTAAACGACGGGACTCTGGTGGCTGTTAAAAGGCTCAAGGACTATAACGCCCTTGGCGGTGAAATCCAATTTCAGACAGAAGTAGAGATGATAAGCTTGGCCGTCCACCGGAATCTCCTTAGGCTCTGCGGGTTCTGCACTACTGAGAACGAGCGCCTCCTCATTTATCCATTTATGCCCAATGGAAGTGTTGCTTCCCGGTTACGAGGTCAATTGAACAAGAACAATACTTCAATTTTCATTGACCACTCACATTTTCCAAGTATAATTGTAGAGTGTTATAAAATTCCCGAGTTCTCCCTGAGAACTTGGTAAAATTGAGTTAACTGAGTTTTAAAACTCGTTATCGACGATTCAGTTTTATTGATTTTTCATTCAGTTAGCTCAATCAAAGTTAGTCAAATTTTATATTTATTTCTTATATATGCTTTGAAATTGTTACAATATGTGTGCTTTGTCTTAACTTATTAAATCGTTTGAAAGTATCTTATCTTATTTTATTTTATAAAATGAGGTTTATCCAATCCCGAGTTTCAAAACCTTGATTATAAGTTTTCTTTTCAGATCATATTCATGGTAGG
Source organism: Geranium brycei (assembly GCA_036897365.1). Taxonomy (NCBI): domain Eukaryota; kingdom Viridiplantae; phylum Streptophyta; class Magnoliopsida; order Geraniales; family Geraniaceae; genus Geranium; species Geranium brycei. Next base: position 2,323 of record JAYMTP010006945.1, on the reverse strand, counting down.
CCTGCTTTAGACTGGTCAAGACGGAAAAGGATAGCACTGGGCACAGCGAGAGGGCTACTATACTTGCACGAGCAGTGTGATCCCAAAATCATCCACCGTGATGTCAAAGCTGCCAACATTTTGCTGGATGAAGAATTTGAGGCAGTTGTGGGAGATTTTGGATTGGCCAAGCTTTTGGATCATAGAGAATCTCACGTTACCACAGCCGTGCGAGGCACTGTTGGCCACATTGCTCCCGAGTACCTGTCCACGGGCCAGTCGTCGGAAAAGACAGATGTGTTCGGGTTCGGGATCTTGCTCCTTGAGCTTATAACAGGTCAGAGAGCTCTGGAGTTCGGTCGCGCAGCAAATCAGAAGGGCGTAATGCTTGATTGGGTACTATCTCTATCCCGCTTTGAACTAATTTGCTCACACGCTATTGAAACACTGTTTAATAGAATTGTTGAGTCCTAAGTAAGAAAGATGTGAATCTGTTCATTTGTTTTGATATCATGCTAAATTCTGATCCACCTATAACGTTGAGTTTTGAGATGAGTCGGGCTTATAATTTGGTATTAGTTTGGTCTGTCTCTCCATATACACCCCTCTAGAAATATGTTCATCCCGAGACCAACATAAAAATTTAGATCTCTCTTATTAATCTGAGTTTTTAGGTGACCGAAGTTCAACAGGGAATTGTCAAGATCTTTATCCAGATTCGGGAATCTTGTAACTCAAGCTATCTCTGTAAAATGAGTCGGATACATCGGTTCGGGTTCCATGTCTAAAATTTCAACTTGTCAGTTGAGTTTGTTCATTCCTTTTATCTATGACACATTATTTTTATTTTTTTCTCCGTATTCCCTTCGCGCGTCTTCTACACATGTCTATTTTAAACTCAATCACCGGTCATAGTAGGTCGTGTCTTATGCATGTGAGCCATCTCTTGTGGGCTATAATATTATTAGAAATCTAATTTACAATCTATTACATTGGCTTCATTTATTTGAACTAACAATAGTTTTTTGCTGATAATTATTTTTATTTGAACTATGTGCAGGTGAAGAAGCTCCACCAGGAGGGGAAGCTAAACTTAATGGTGGACAAGGATCTAAAGACAGACTACGACAGGATCGAGCTAGAAGAGATAGTTCAGGTGGCTCTGTTGTGCACCCAATTCAATCCCTGTCAGCGTCCGAGAATGGCGGAGGTTTTAAGGATGCTGGAAGGAGACGGGCTGGCCGAGAAATGGGAGGCCTCGCAGAAGGTGGAGACGCCCAGGTTCCGGTCAGGGGAAAAACCCGAAAGGTACTCGGATTTCATTGAAGAGTCCTCTCTTGATGTTGAAGCCATGGAGCTTTCTGGTCCAAGGTGATCATGACACAATCAATCCTATGTTTATACACCCAACTCATGTCCGAACCATAAGTGCCGGTGACCTCTTTCCCGCCTCAAATTTTGTAAAAAGAAAAGTTATTTATAATAGGTAGTTCCTTTTCTATGTTTAGTTTAATTTGTCTTTGACCCTACGTTTTGTTCTAATTTAATATTCAAATTTTATATTGTAACATAGTATTCGTATTATCTTGTGTTACTAGGACTTTGCAGGAGTGGATAAATTGATGCTAGTTTGAATTTTATGGATTGTGTAGTCGATTATGGTTATTATAGTATACAAAAACCAATATTTAGTTGGGAAAAATTAATAGATGATAGATTTAGATAGAGTGTAAAGGGGCAAAAGTTTAAGATTTTTTGCCCCTCTGCATTAGGAATTATAAAAAAGCCCATGAGTATCTCAGATGGGGCGGGATACGAGACATTATCACTAAATATGTCCTGAAAAATTTGCATGTTGTCATTCTATAGACAAGGAAAAATTCTTAAATTCAACAAGATTGGTTTTTTTTTTTTGACGGATAAGAGATAATGATTATTTACTCTATTCCAATGAAGTGGATCAATGTTTACTTTTTTTGAACTGTGGCGTACGGATTATAGTTGAGCCCTATAGAGATAATAAATTTTTGACCTCAATAGAGATCTTGTATTCTTGATGTAACGGAGTATGAGACGGTGATCACTGAATATGTCTGGAGTTCACATGTTGTCATTTTGTTGATAAGCAAAATTTTTTAAAGGGATAATCTCACGTAACTACACCTAGTTTGACAGGTTTTTCATATAACTACAGCTGATGTTTTTTCTTCTTCTAAAAGGTGCATTGAGTTTGCCTTTTCTCACTCAGCTACAATCTGTTAAGTTTTCAGTTAATTTTAAACGTGAAATGACTAAAATACCCTTGATTATCATTTAAAATTTCAATTTGTGCCATTTTACATTA
>JAYMTP010006944.1:0-11526 GCA_036897365.1 Geranium brycei | reverse complement strand
CATGGGTTTGGACGTTTGGACGTTTTACATGAGTTTGTACCCGAGTGTACCCCTATATATATTCTAGCTCTTAATTAATATTTATAGCAAAACTTGGCAAACGGAACCGAGTTAAGTAATTTTTTAGCCGAATTTGAGTTTAATTATGTAAATAATTTTGCTGTTGAGTCAAGCTCGAGCAGATCAACTTTTTCAAGTTGAGCTGCATTCAAGTTTTACTACTTTCTTCTTAATTATCATATATTTATTGCTAGTTATTGTTTATTCGAAAACAAATTTGTTATGCGTGCCCATTTCAATTGTGAGTATATAATTGTTTTCCCTTAATTTTTTATTGTCAAAATTTAAATAGCAATATTACCACTGAAATGAAGATTGAAATCAGTTATCTTATGTTTATTACATGACATCTTTGTCATGTCATTATTAAGCTTTGCTTCCTCAAAATTAAGAGAGTAAGTTAAACCTCTATACTCGGTAGATATTTTTCTTACCATGCATACTAAAGTAGAAAATCACACCCCACTATTATATATCAAAATTTTTAAAGTTTTTATATGTCCTCCCTCTAATGTTTTTCCAAATAATACAGTTCTTCAGATTGAATATTGGCGTTTCACCTAGCTATTGAAGCTTGCCTAACTTCTTTCATAGATGAATGTTATGTCATTTTTGTGTCAATTTCTATACACCTAATAAATTTGTGACTTTCGTTGTTTAATCATTTTATGATATTATATTTCAGTTCAAACTGTATTGCTTACCATCAATTCTAAATTGAAATTTGTTTATTAAATAAATTGTTCCGTTTTTAATTTTTGGCATATAAATATTGTTTTTAATTTTTGAAATATAATAATTGTAGGATTTTTTTAACAAACCAATATTTCGTTTTTAGTGAAGTAAAAGATAATATAAATTAATAGCAAGTACATACTAGCTAGTATTACAAATGAATGTAGAAAACGGCGAGGTGTTGACTTAACTATGAAAACTAGCTTAGCAAATAATATAAAAACACAGAGAAGAAGGCATGCATATGAGTAAGATGAGTAAGATGGAGAGTATGATGAGGTTGAGGAGCGGCATGAAAGGGCACGTAGCAGTCCTCCCAAGCCCGGGGCTGGGACACGTGATCCCTTTCCTAGAGCTGTCGAAGCGCCTGGTGACCCTCCACGGCTTCCACGTGACCTTCCTCAACATCACCACCACCGAACCATTCCCCGCTCGAGACCGTCTCCACATTCTGGCCCACTTATCACTCGTTCTTGGACAAAGCCTTGGCTCTCTGTCTGCTGTTCTAACTTTTCTGCACCGACGCTTTCCATATTTGCAAACCCCTCTCTATTCCAGTCTACACATTTTACATCTCCTCCGCTAATTTCCTGGCCTTCTCTTTGTACGCTCCTACGTTGGGCCTGCCCCAACTGGTTGACCGGGTTTCGATCCCGGGTTGTTCGTCAATTCGAGCTTCGGACCTCGTGGAGACAACCCCGGACATGAGTTCTGACGAGTACAAATGGTTTATACTTCAATCAAACCGCCTCACTTTGTCAGCGGGCATCCTCGTGAACTCGTGGGAGGATCTCGAACCGGTCCCGCTCCAGGCCTTGAGAGATCACCCCTTCTTCCAGCAACTACCGGCCCCTCCCATTTATGCTGTCGGGCCGGTAATCAAGGCTGGAGAACCGGATACGGCGGAGTGTGTGGCGTGGCTGGACAAGCAGGCGCCTGGCACCGTTGTGTACGTGTCGCCAGGGAGTTCGAGCGCGTTGACAGCGGAGCAACTGAGTGAGCTGGCGCTGGTGAGGAGGCCCAGCGATGCCATAACGGCAAGGACCTACTTGGACGCCGGGAGAGATGTGGAGCACCCGAATGCGTACCTCCCGGAAGGGTTCGACGGAGGGGAAGGGGATGGTGGTGTTGTGGGCGCCGCAGGTGGCGGTGCTGGGGCATCCGGCAACGGGGGCGTTTGTGTCGCAATGCGGGTGGAACTCGGCGCTGGAGAGCATGGCCAACGGGGTGCCAATGATAGGGTGGCCGCTGCACGCGGATCAGAGGATGAACGGGACGACGCTGGAGGAGGAGATAGGGGTAGCGGTGAAGGAGAAGGTGAAGGTGGAGAAGGGGGAGGGAGGTCTGGTGACGAGGACAGAGGTTGAGAGAGTGGTGAGGATGGTGATGGAAGGGGAGCGAGGAAAGCTTCTCACCTGCAGAGCTAAACACCTCAAGGAGAGTGCTGCCAAAGCCATGGCCTCTTCCGACTCCCTCTCTTTACTGGCAAAGGAATGGATCCATGGCCTTCCCATACAAGCCTAATATATATATATATATAGAGGACCGAACCCTTTTGTGAGAACGTGAGAACAGACTATGGCCATTGAAAATAAGTGAATGTTTAAAGGAAATAAGTGAATGTCCAATAGAAAATGTTATATCTAATGAAAGTGAATGTCCATCGAAAATAAGTGAATGTCCAACGGAAAAGGTTGGTCATTGAAAATAAGTGAATGTGCAGTTGTTCTCACATTCTCACGAAACATTTGGTTTCCAATGAAATGCTTCCCTATATATATATATATATATTACACATAATTAAAAATTATGATAATTAATTATCAACTCATGCTCCATAGCAATGCCAAACATGACTTGTGCTATATATGGGAAACTTAATTCACTTCTTTCAAATCCGCAGTGTGATCTAGTTCTAAATTTCCCTTTTTCTTCTTCATGTTTTCAAGCATGTTTGTTTCCATTTCAAATAGAATGCTTGTTAATCGTAACAATCTGATGGTGTATTTATTATATGTTATACATGTATGATTTTGGTTAGCAGATGAAGCTATATAGTCAGACGGACGGAGTTGAAATAGAAATTTATGTATGATTATGGGTAAATACATTACACTGTTGAAAAAATGTACATTATAGTGGTTCGCCATCATGATTAGGAGTGGCAACAGATATTCCACCGCTAGTTGATGGCCGATAATAACATGCCGCAATAGTTAAAGAATATGGCATTGTAGTGACGGTGAACCGAAGTTACTCTGTCGCCACAATATTGTACCGGCAGAACGCAAGTTAACAGCCATTATTACAGCAGAGGACCATATGGGATTTACGACTATTAAGAAGGCGCATATTTGTGTGTCTGCCGCCACACTAGTAGAGTGGCAGACCTTGTCTAGTTTGCCATAAGTGTAGTGGCGGCGAACTTGTTCATTTCGACGCTTTGAATTTCTTGTATCGAAGACATCCTACAATACTAGCATGTAACAAGATTCGAACTCAGGACCTCACATGTATTAAGTGAGCTCCTTACCGCTTGGCCCATTAAACACTATCACAAACACGAAAATATCAAAAATGTTCTACTAAAAATGTCAAAGTTATACTGAAAATGAAAAAGGTAATCCTATATAATTGAAATTATAATAAAATAAATTGATCTCGAAACTCGTTAAACACTATCACAAAAACAAAAATAACAAAATTGTTCTACTAAAAATGCAAAAGTTTCTACTGAAAATACAAAAGTTCTACTAAAAATGCAACATTACACTGAGAAAACTAAACCTTCTACTGTAAATGCTTAAGTTCACAAATTTATTACGTGTAAAGAAATTGACACTATAGAAATTGACAAACAAATGACATCTCATTCTTCTATGACAGAAGTTAGGCAACACTAGGTTCAAGAGTTAGATAAACACCAATATTCAAACGGAAGAATATTAAACTCGAATATTAAATTTGTTTTCGAATCAACTATAAATAAGTAAATACATGATAATTAAGAAGAAAGTAGTAAAATTCGAATGTAGCTCAACTTGAGAAAGTTGATCCGCTCGAGCTTGACTCGACCGCAAAATTGTTTACATAATTAAACTCAAATTTGGCTAAAACTTTTTTTTCTTCCAATCTGTCGTATCACCCCTCCCCTTGACGGGTAATACTTTCCCCTTTATGTTATAGAAAAATACGCGCTCCTCTCATTACATTTGCGTGAGAACCCGTGAGGAGGGGTGTTACGAAGGATTGGAAGAAAAAAAAGTTTTTTTTGGTCTGTCATAATACTGTTATGAAAATACATGTCATAATAATAGAAACACGGTTGTAGAAATACATGACATAATAATGGAAACACGGTTCTCACAGATTCACACAAGACTTCCTGGTTCGCACCAGATCATGACCCTATATAACAAGGGGCAAACTCCAGTGAGAATCAAGAGATGTGCGAGTACCGTGAGAACCAACGTAGGGTCGCCATGTGGCAGGGGGACGGGTATTTTTCTTGTCGGGAAGTGGGTTAATGAGGGTTTAGAATAAAAAGTTTTTTTTGGCCCTCCACGTGTCGCGCACTGGGAGGTTCGCACCGAGGTGGTTGGTTCGCGCGTGATTACAAGCATGTATAATATGTATCCAAAAAATGTACATAGTTATAGAAATAGGGATAATTTCATGTTACCACGGTCACCTTTACACTAAAATCGTGTTGCCACGATAAACTTTGATTTTGATCAAGTTACTACGGTCAATTATTTTTAGATAAAATTAGCCATTAAAATAGATGGAAATCATCCAAAATCAAGTCACATGTTAGTCACGTGGCTTCAATTTCTTTGAAAATGCCCAAATTGCCATTGGAATAAAAAATAGTAAGAAATAGTTTGCTTTTTTTTGTAAGAAAATGTTGAAGACGAATAAGTTAAGTGCTGAAACTGTTGGCGACACGTCACAGTGGTCACCTCCATCCCGATGATCAAATTTGCCGACGACTTTTACTTTTATCCATATGAAAAATATTTATGGCCTTATTCTGCACTCAAACCCTATCCTCACGGTCATCCTATCATGATTATAACTAATTTGTATTGTGCTTATCCGAGAATGAAATATAATTTTTGGGTGTGATTGGTCAAATAATAAGTGCTAATTTGATATGTATAGCACTTGGGGCACTTGGGAAGAAAGAAGAAAGGGCAACAAACATGGATTAAACCTGGTGTGGCCTCCAATCCTAAATTTTAGCCGACTATGTCACAACACAATTAACCCAAGCAAATATATTGAATTTATTAGGTATGATGATAATGGAATTATAATTTATTTCAAATCCCTTGCTCAGATTTTTCTTCTTCTTAAGTCTCTGGTTGTATTTGAAGCAATTTTTTTTGGCTAAAAGGGTTAGTGTAGGAGAAGGTGAAAGAAAAATATAATTTATTTTTTGAATAGTAATTTTGACAAATCACTTTCTTTTTAACGTATGTTATAACTATGCAACTAAAATATTGTTCACCGTATTAACTTGAGCAAACTCAAACTTTATCGTGACAACACGATTTTAGTATTAAGTTGACCGTAGTAACATGAAATTACCCCATAAAAATATACAGTGCATGTAATAAGAAAACACTAGGGGCGTTGAAATGCAATCACATAAGAAGGATATTTGAAAGGATGCGTCATGAGCGTCAGGACAAGATTCATTTTCTTGGAAAAGCCCGACATAGTTGTCAAATTTTAATCTTTCATCTATTTATTGTGACGCGTTCAAAATTGAGGTTGTTTGTGTGAGTTCTTCGATCCTCTCATCCGCCCTTGACGATTACAATTAATGATGAGATGCCCTATCACTGAATTTGAATTTGGTGATCGGCGTGGATACATGCATCCATACATGCTCTTGTTGACTTGTAAAGTGCTCCTTTAATTTTTACTTCATCGACAACTAAAAAACAAGAATTGAGAAAAATTAATGTAATATGATAATTATAAAAATGTTACAAATTAAAAATTAGAAAAATATCACTTTTAGATTATGGCGATAGTTAATTGGCTCGTACATGTTGAGCCACATCTGCGTCGTCTGATTTTCAATCACCTCCTTCCCAACCTTGTGCAACATTTGTCCCTTATCAATACAAATGGCACAGACATCAAGTAACTTCCATATAGGATCGTCAAATCAAAATGTTCCACAATAAACTTTCACTAACTTCTTTTGTCCTTCATTTTCTTGGGCATGCATTACAACCCAATTCATTTGCTCAACATACATAAACCAGTATGATTTATAATTTAACTTGCACAATTTAAAAGTGTCAGTATGGCTCTCCAGTTTTTTGAAACCAACCCGGAGGGTCCGGTTTCTAATATTGCTAATCAGGAACTTGACTCATGATCGTCATATGGATTCCGATTTACTAGTTATACATGAATACATGATCCTGTCACTATTTGGCAAACACTCAAACAATACTCGTACTCGGAGAGGGCGAAGTGAATGCGATTTCATTTAGGAGAAAGAGCATTTGTGAATTTTACGCCTAACAATTGTGCATTAAATGCTTCAAATTTTCAGTCTTTCCTCTAATTAATACCCATTCTCCTCAATTAATATGCTATAGTTTTCTTCAATCTCTACAATACAAAAACAGGCCAAAATCATAATTAAATATTTTATTAAGATCACCCCTTAATTTTAAAAAGGAGAAATTGCAAGTCACTGCTAGCCAAACTATTATTTTGTTACACTTAACTCTAACGGGTTAATTCGAACAAAATTTTAAGGAAAAAAGACTTAATGCCCTCGTCGTCTATTTTTTCATGCAGATGATAAACACATACAAACCCTAAATTTCTTTCAAACAATATAAATATACATAAAACTGGATATCTACATTTAATAATTTCAATAGTATTTTCATTAATTATTTACAAATGTATACATTTTGAAAAAAAAATGGTAAATTCACATCCCCTTTTGCAAGAATTATAAGTTTATAACCACTTTTTATTACAAAATTAGAAAACTTCATAACCTTTTACAATTTCCCTAAAATTTATTGAAATATTTATGTTTCACTCTCTCGTGTATATCAAATTGAGGCGAACACATATCATAGATTTATCAAAATAACCCGATTGGCCAAAACTGTAATGATAACAAAATATTTCTAAAATGATGATAGCACAAATCGAAATCTACATCTTTTTGAAGTGAAACACTAATAATTACGAAGAAAATGAACAAAAGAAAATGGTGACGTCTTTCATTGTGCATATATCAAAGCAACTCTTCTGAACAACCAGAAGTTTCCAGACAGCTGAACCTGATTTTTCTATGAAAACTATGTTCATGTCCTAAAAGCGCCTCTACAAACAGATTTCAAATCACGTATGAGTCTGAGTCTCACCATCGTTCTGAAGAGAAATAGTCGTGTCAATCCAAGGCCCGTCCATCGACACGCTCCTCTGAGTGTGAACCTCTTGGGAGATTGTGAACGTGCTTATCTGGCTGTCTTGAGACAGAGCCTCAAAGGCTTTGAACCTCGCCTCCTGGTCCATTGAACCGCGCTTGATTATTGGCGCCTGCACGGGGACTTTGCCATCGAGCATGCTCACTACAGAGGACATCGATGGCCGGAGAGTGGGAGATGGATTCGTGCATAGCAGCGCTATCTGGAGCATCCTCATTGCCTCTTCTTTGGGGTATTTCAAGCCAAGAACCGGGTCCACGAGGTCAAGAAGGTTCCCTTGTTCTTGCAGGACATAGGCCTGTCCAAATTACGGACAATGAATCAAAATCATTTCAAGGGATAATTTCAAAAACAGGCTGTGTGAATTTCATTTATGCAAGACGTTGTAAATCGAAAAACCGTACTTTGAACTATCTGAATTTTGCATGGTTAACAATAACTTGGGTGAAATGACTTGAAAAGACAAAAATACCCTTCAGATTTAGAATAAATAAAAAGCATGTACAGAATTAAATCCTTATTTTATAGTAAAAAAATTACACGGAGTTTTGTATTGTAAGGGCAATTATGTCATTTTTTGAAAAAAGTGGATGTCACTTCAATTGCATGTAGGGGTGCCCAAAAATAATAGAACCAACCCGGAAAAAATCGAATTGTTTCGTTTCGGTTTATAAAATGAGAACCGATAAAAAGTCGAACCAAACCGAAATATCCGTCGATTTGGACACATGACTTATTTTAAGTCATCGATCCTTATTGATTGAGCCTAAAAATATCGGGCCAACAAAAAACAAGTCAAATAATAAGTCAAAATCGGCCCAAAGTGAGAATTTAATAAAAATCGGTTCAAAGAAAATCCAACCGAAAACTGATAAGTCAAAATAGTTTAAAATGTGAGAATTTCATGAAAATTGATTCATAACTAACCAAACTAAACCGAATTCCATCTATTAGGTTTCAGTTTTTATTTTCTTAGGACTGAATTGATCAATTCGGTTCAAGACTGAACCGACTCAAAACCGAAACATGAACAACCCTACTTGCATTTGATCAATTTTCCTCAGTTTTGATTTGGGAAAGTGAGTTACTACACGGCCAGTTTTTGCAATAATCTCTAAAGAGAGTGTAGAGTAGAGTTATTACCCAGTCAAGAAGATAGACGAACTCTTCCTTTGGCCTGTAATTTGTGTTGCTCTTTCCGCTGACAATTTCCAAAGCAACGACTCCAAAGCTCTACACATCTGCCTTGTCTGTCAAGTAACCTCTCATTGCATATTCCGGAGCCATATAGCCTCTGATGGAAGTAAGAAGGAACACAAAAGTACCGTTAGTAGAGAACCAGTATCTGATAGACTAATGACAGCATTTCAAGTTTTGAACCTTAAAATATGGCAATGAAACTCACATTGTTCCGGCAATTCTAGTGCTGATATGGGTGTTTTCTTCTTCTTCAAGTTTGGCCAAACCGAAATCAGAGATCTTAGCATTTAAATCCTTGTCTAGGAGCACGTTGGTCGCTTTTATGTCTCTGTGAACGATTTTCAGCCTCGATTCCTCGTGGAGATAGGCCAATCCTGTCGCTATTCCCGAGCATATCTTGTTTCTCATCGGCCATTCCAAATTTAAACGCTGCTCTTCACGGCCTACAAAGGAAAGCCAAAAATATGATAGTTGAGTTTACATTTCTCGTTTATAATCTACACGAATACCCAAAGAGTCACTATGTTACTAATGTTAGCGAAGCGTTTACCAAAGAGGGCTCGGGCGAGACTGTTGTTCTCCATGTACTCGTATATCAGCAACAACTGGTTCCCTTCTATGCAGCATCCGTAAAGCTTCACGAGGTTCTGGTGCTGCAACGCAGATATCATGCCTATTTCATTTACGAACTCGCGATTTCCTTGCTTTGATTTGGCGGATAGCTGCTTAACAGCAATAACCGTGCCATCTGACAGGACGCCCTATAAGATCAAGCATGCCGCGCTTTAGAATCTCGTGTCTTCTCTATATTAACTTGTAATATCAAGTTAATAAGCAAATACCTTATAAACCGGTCCAAATCCTCCTTCACCGATCTTATTATCCGGGTCAAAGTTACCAGTAGCGGATTTAATCTGTCTGAGGCTGAAATAACCTGTCTGCAGATCCAACCCGCGAAGCTCTATAACAAAAAAAAAACATAACGAGAAGATTTAACGAGGCACAATGTATGCTCTACAAAGTAAAATATGATTAGTCTAACCTTTGTCGTCGAGATCCTTGGGATACATGTAACCCAAATTCCAGAGGACTAACAAAATCATTGTAACAACTGCAAATACACCAAAAACTATGCCAACTATAGCTACAACAGATAGCCTGCCCGTATCAACTTTAAAGTCCGTACCAAGAAGTCAAATATATAATTCATAGGAAAAAATAAGTTTGGAATCTGAAATATCGGTTTATGAATTGAATCTTTACTTGGTGTCACGGCAATGGCGGATATGAGAGGGCCATACACGCCTCTTTCGGGTAGTGCAGTTGTTCCTCTCCCCGACCAGTATAAATGTATCTCCAAAGTGGTTCCATTGACAAGAATGTTATCAAATTCTCTAACGATGCCTTTACCAGTCCCATTTGCCCAATCCATGATGTTAAAATCCTTTAGAACTATAACCCCCTGAGCAAAACAATGTCAAAACCGTGAATTCAGAAATCAAAACTCGAGGATATGAAATTAAAACTTATTTTTCACTCACTTGAATTGACACGTCAAATATGCGCCTCCCGAGGCTGCTAAATTTTTCACCATCAGAGTACATTATTTCAGCAAAGAAGAGCCGCACTTTATAGCTTCCCTTGCGCATACACAGTCCATAGTACTTGAGTGATGTAGGGGCGTGGCGAGCTGTTTTGTAAAAGTCTGGACCCGTCATGTTCAGTGAAAATGCGTTTGTTGCTAGAAAATCAGCACCGTCATTGTTCATGTAAGTTCCTGTACTGCTACAAGCCCATTTCTCCGAACTGGCGTAGAAATTGGATGGCCCTAACGGGGCCGTGTCCTCTACATATTCATTACCCTCAAAGGCCGTTACGCCTCCCCCACAATTTATAAGCAACAAATGGTCTGTGAACATCATAAAAAGAAAACCTATCATAAATTAACGCTTTTCGAATCTTGGTACAAATAATTAGATTATGATTTCTTGAATTATTGATATAAAAGATTAAAATAAACTACAGCTTTCAGTTAGGACAGTGAATCAGTTGACTTTACAAATTATACTCACGTTTGGGATTTCCCGAGCACGGTAAGCCCTTCTTCAAGCACCAACCAACTCTGCAAGATGTAATTTTATGCTTATCAATATTTGGTTTACTTAGTTTTGACAAGAGAATGTGACTCGGCATCTACGTGTACAATGACTTACGAGTTGCTTGCTGAAGATAAATGGCTCGATACCAAGTTGCTGTAACACGATGAAAGTAGTTGAGTTAGTTAGCAACTGAGAATCTTTATGAAACGATGTTGTATTTGATTGCAACTTGCTTCCTTTCTCGATTGCTTTCAACTTGCTTCTACTTTATTGATCTTGCTTGTGAATTACAATAGAAAAGGTTCCTTTATATAGGGAACAATATGAATATAAACCAAACTAAGAAACCCTAATGGGCCTTACCATAATACTAGCAGGCCTAACATAATACAAACCCTAATTTACCTGATTGACACCCCCTCTCAAATTGATGTGGGTCGACCAACATCAATTTGACTCCAAAACACTGATGCAGTGGCAGCACATGACGGCTATGGCGTTGAAGTGACGATGACTGGTGTTTGAACTCGAAACTTGAAGACAGAGACCAGAGCCTGAAGGTTTTGGGGATTGATACCCAATTCTGAGACCAGATACAGATGCCGGAGATGGACCGAATACGGAGACCAGAGACGGAACTGGAAACCGATGTGAATACCGAATACGGAGACCATGGAGACCGAGTTGAACACCGAATACGGCGACCACGGATACCGAGTTGAATACCGAAGTAGAGTTAGATACCGAATGCGCTATGGCTTTAGCACATCCTCCCATATTCAAGAGAGACAAACAATAGAAGACCAATGTGAAAACCGAAGTAGAGATCGAATACTGAGTTATATACCGAATACAGAGGTAGATACCGAATACTGAGTTGGAAATCGAATTTACAGATAGAGACCGAGTGCACTACGGCTTCAGCACATCCTCCCACATTTAAGAGAGGCTAATAA
>JAYMTP010006943.1:0-11526 GCA_036897365.1 Geranium brycei | reverse complement strand
AAAGTTCCATTAAAGAGCGTTTCCACGGGGCAGAACCTCCTCAGGGAATATAAGGTTTTCATGAGGCTGGTCTTGAGCGGCCATCCAAGCACGAATACCGTAAACCGTAAGTGTAATGATCAGACGATATCTATTGTTTTTTATTCCTCCAATTCTAGGATGTCAAAAAAAAAATATAGAATTTCCAATAGAAGGAAAAAAAGAAACACGACCACTAGCCAGAATAAAAAAAATCCGAGTAATCGAAGCATCACACTCAAACTAAGACTCTTTCTTAGCTACACCCGCACCGCAACCAATAGTTTTTTTTATCCTTTTTATCCATTGACCAATAAGGAGTTCGACCCCATAGTGGATTTCTGTCCTAGTTGATCCTGAACCGCACACTTCATTTCTGTAAATACTGCATATTGGATGGAATCCATAAATAGAAATAGATTTTCCTACCTATGAGTTCTATTCTAGTCTCAATAAGAATGCTAGCTCTTATTGTTCTTATTGTATTCTTAATATGTTCTATTCTCTATAGAATATACCACACCAATTCGTTATCTATCGATGATGAGATGCCATTGATACAGAGCCGATTCAAATCGACTTATTGGTAGTGGTAGACAGACTTATTGGAGGGTCCCATTGTCGTGCATCCAGTAGGAATTGAACCTACGAATTCGCCAATTATGAGTTGGGTGCTTTAACCATTCAGCCATGGATGCTTAGCGGGGATCCTCATACATGGTGAATAACCAAATTCAAATTGAAAGAAAATCTTTAGGATAAATCAATGCAATTGGGGCAGTATTTTTTTTTATGATAGGGCTCAAATCCTGCATTTTCGAATTGCCAGGTATGGCATTTCCATAATATAAAAGATCCTGTCAAAATAAGAAAGATGATAAGACAAAGTATTGTGAGAAAAAGAGAGATCTAAAATATGAGAATGGATTCTAGGCTTGCATTATATAAATATATAATAAATTTATATATAAAAAAAGATTAATATATAAAAAAAGAACATTCCAGCTTACAGTAGACTACAGTCATTAATTATTCGATTAAATTGATTATCATATTTATGCCAGTTGGAGTTCCAAAAGTACACGTAGTCTATGACAGTGAGGGTAACATACCAGTAAAGCGTAAAAAAAAAAACTTTGACGATGACGATTTTGGTAAGAAGTTTGATGAGGAGTTTGGTGACGATTTGGATGAGGGTTCTGAGAACGAGCTTGTTGAGGGGGTTGAGAATGAGGAGCAGGAGGAGGGGTTTGGTAAGGAATTTGAGAATGAGAAGAAGGTTGGTCAAGCTTCTGAGTATGAGTATGACGATGACGATTACGAGGATCTTGAGAGTCAAAAACAAGTACGCTTTGAGGATGACGATAAAGATGACAATGCTTTAGAGGCCGCGGAAAAAAGAAAAAAAAAAGAAGAAGAAGAAGAACAAACCCGGTGGTATGACTTATTTGAGGTACTTCATCGTGAGGGAGTCATTTTTGTAGGCCGAGAAATGACAATGAAGTTCGCAAACACCGTCGTAAGTCTTATGGTATATCTCGATCGAGAGGACAATCCTAACCGGACTCCAACCGTGTTTATAAACTCTCCTGGGGGATTCGTATTTGCCGGGCTTGCTATTTATGATACTATGTACCTTCTACGTTATGCAAATAAGGTACAGACCTTAGTCATAGGAATAGCTGCTTCCATGGCATCTGTTGTTCTGATCGGAGGAGGTATGCGCGTAGCATTCACTCACGCTAGGGTAATGATTCATCAACCTCGTATGAAGGCGTTTGAGGACGAGTCAAGCGAAATTGCGCTTGAAGCGCGTGTACTACTAGACTTGCGCCACATCATCACAGAAATTTATGAACGAAAAACAACAAAACCCTACTCGGTTATAACTGTAGACTTGGAACGCGATAAGTTTATGACAGCAATTCAGGCCCGAAAGTATGGAATTGTTGATGGGGTAGCTCCAAGAAAAACAGACGAAGACGTATTTGACGAAACTTTTTGAAACAGAATTTGCTCAAATTCAAATCCCCGACTTTCTATGTTCTATTCTTATCTATGTTCTATTCTTACCGGATTGCGTTTTAAATTCTTAAATTCTATTAATCGAGTAAAGTAAATAGAAGGGATTTATAAGCTTCCGGTTAGGATGGATCTAAACCAGTCCATTAGGTTTATGATTTAGCATGCCAACTACTAGACAACTTATTAGAAACACAAGACAGCCAATCAGAAATGCCACGAAAACCCCTGCTCTTAGGGGATGCCCTCAGCGTCGAGGGACATGTACTAGGACGTATGTGCGACTCGTTCAGATCACGAGATTACGGGCTGGGAAAAGAATTCTCCAGTATCAACGAGCAGTACTGAAGAATAGAATGAACCCTATCTAAAAACGAAAAAAATCTATCATATTCTTCTACTGTGTCTGAAATTTATGGTTTTTATTTTATTGGTTCAAATCCAATCACCCCAATTTGGATTAAAGAGGAGTAAAGAATGCCCCATTGGGAGCAAATGCTTATCCCATTAAGCGGGGGGGAAATTCTATTTTAAAAGCGGAAAGAGTATACCTATGTTCTTGCAAGAACGGACTAAGAGGGTCAGCTACCTAGCGAATCTTTCTAATTACATACCGTTACTGTATAGGTAGGTCTCTTTGGGAAAGACCTATTACTCAATAATTTATAGGTAGAGCCAAAGAGTGGGAACTGTACAAGTTTCCACTCACATTGATTAAAGGAAAGAGGGGGCTCCGGTGTATAGAGGAGACCTGACCGTTCAAGAAGAAAAAGGAACCATAGAAACGATGGAACCCACTATTTTATTATTGACTTAATTTCTATTTACTCTTTTTTTTTAATTATTAAAAAGAAAAAGTGTTTTTGATACTTACTTTTTGATACTTAGTATGAATAGAATTTTTGATTTCAAGGCGAAATGCCTAGAAAAAAAAGAAAAAATCGTGGTTGGGAAGGTTAGAGTAGCAAAAGCCATTGGAATTTTGATTTTATACATTGGAAAAATATGTTTTGTTATTAATAAACTAGGAAAGGGAAAAGAGTAACTGCAAAATCAAATCCATTAACATTAGTTATTCATCAAAGTTTCATTTATTTAATGCCCAGAACTCCGCGAGGCTCTACAGCTCGGAAACGTCGAGCAAAAATGCATTTCTTTGCATCGGGCGCTCGAGGGGCTCATTCAACCCTTACTCGAGTTATTGCTCAAAAGATAGCAAAAGCGTTGGCTTCGGCTTATCGTGATAGAGCTAGGCAAAAGAGGGATTTTCGTCGTTTGTGGATCACTCGGATAAATGGAGTAATTCGCAAAAATGCGGTATTGAATAGTTTTCGCAAAAATGCGGTATTGAATAGTTATAGTCGATTTATGTATAATCTATACAAGGAACAGTTAGTTCTTAATCGTAAAATGCTTGCACAAATAGCTATCTCAAATAGGAATTGTCTTTACACAATTTATAGCTATTTCAAATGGGAATTGTTTTTCAAAAATTTGCGGTACCGCAATTCCAGTGAGATTCTAAAATAAGGAGATTGTGATGAATCCACCGAACTCTTTTATCTTTTATTTTATCTTTTAATTGAGTTCTTTTAATTGAATTCAAATTGAA
Source organism: Geranium brycei (assembly GCA_036897365.1). Taxonomy (NCBI): domain Eukaryota; kingdom Viridiplantae; phylum Streptophyta; class Magnoliopsida; order Geraniales; family Geraniaceae; genus Geranium; species Geranium brycei. The sequence goes on along the minus strand of JAYMTP010006943.1, from coordinate 7,874 downwards.
TTCAATTAAAAAGCGTAGTTCCTTAGAGGATGCACTCCTTCAGGGGAGAGTCGAAAGATATGAGTATGATAAAATATCGTCGTCAAAATGCACACACGTGCATAATATTAATAAAAAAAAGAACCTCCCCCCTAATTCTGTTTTTTATTACGATACAGCAATTTACTTCAGGTTGTAATTTGGATTCAATTGAAGAGTTAGCCTATTCTATTATTTTTTTTTTTTTCGCTCTCCAAATATCTCTTGTTTTTTTCGCTCTCCAAATATCTCTTGTTTTTCTCGGCGGATTCCCTAAAAAATATTTTTTGTTTTGTTTTTTTAGGCCGACTCCGTTCTTTTTTTTTTTTCGATGAGTGTGTTCTTTTCCTGAAAAGATACCAAACAGAAAATACGAGCTTGTTTTATAGCACGATCAAGAAGTCCTTGTTGTTGTAAGGTCAATCTATTCACTCGTCTTAATAGGATTTTTCCTTCTCCAAATATTTCGTGTTTTTTTTTGCGGATTCCCTAAATTTTTTTTTTTGTTTTGTTTTTTGACGACGCCGTTCTTTTTTTTTTTTTCGATCTTTTTTTTTTTTTCGATCTTTTTTTTTTTTTCGATGAGTATGTTCTTTTCCCGAAAAGATACCAAACATAAAATACGAGCTTGTTTTATAGCACGATCAAGAAGTCCTTGTTGTTGTAAGGTCAATCTATTCACTCGTCTTAATAGGATTTTTCCTTGTTTACTAATAAATTGACAAATAAAACTAATGTTTGTATAATGGATTACGTCCCCCTTTTTTAGTGTGCGTAAGCGTCTACGAAAACGTCGCTTTTTTTTGAAAAAGCGTCGCTTTTTTTTTTTTTTCCATTTTTTTTTTAAATTCAAAAAAGGGGACTTGGGTTTCAATTTCAAAAAGAGTCGCTTGGGTTTATCCATGGTTTGTTTATTCCTTATCCCGAAAATCCCGTTTCGATCGGATCAAAAATGATTTATTTATAATTCGAAAAATTCGAAAGAGTTACTTTGTTTATATATAACATAATGCATAATATATAATAATATTAAAGATATCTTATATTTCTTATTTCGAATTCTAATTATATAAGATATATAATATATAATAGATATATAATGAATGTCCTTTTTATGCTCCTTGGAAAGGTGACACGAAGCTCGTCGGTTCAATCTCTTATCTCCCCGTGAAGCGTATGTTTGAAACAATGGGGGCAGAATTTTCTCAATTCCAATTGACTAGACGTATTGTGTCGATTTTTTTGAGTAATATATCTGGAAATGCCTGATGATTCTTTTTTTTTATTTTTATTATTAATACCATTTCGAACACAACTCGTACATTCCAAAACAACCCTTACTCGGGCATCTTTACCCTTAGCCATAAAATAAACCTCCTTGTTATTGTTATTTTTTTTTTTGTTTTTTGATTCAACCAACTCCTCTTTCTTTCCGACCCAAAGCGAATAAAAAGAAACGAAAAAAAGAAGTTGCTACCTCGAAATCGAATTATGAAAGATTTGGTTTCAATCAATAGAGTAATATTGAATAATACGTAATACAAAAATAATACGTAATACACGGATTTCTAACTCTCTCTATTTCTATTTAGAATTGCAGTCCAACATCTTTGTTTAAGTATCCTATACAACAATCTTCCCTAAACACATTTTGGTTCATTCTTTCACTCTATTATTAATAAAAGGGCAATCGGGATCGGAAGCCGAGTTCTCCTTCGACTGAGCCCACCCTTTACTTTCTCTTATCTTACCCTACCCCCGGCTCCCATTCGATTCTATCTCTTTAATAAAAAGAAAGGAGGGAGGAGAGGGATTAATCACAGATTTTTGACTGTGGTTGTATCTCTAATCTTCTGCATCCCTTCCCATATCAATAACTATAAATTACAATGAAAAAAAGGGGAATGTCAGCGCATCCGGAAAGAAACGATTAATCTCTATCAATAGACCTGCCAAAGTCCCGAACCATAGAGTGCTTATTACTGGCGCCGCGGAGAGATATGTTTTTAGATCTCGCATTTTAATTTTATTTGAAATCCTCCCTCGGTATTCCTTATTATAAGACATAAAGGTAATACGTATATGATCGAATGTATATAGTTACGGACTTCTTTTATTTCTACGAAAATTCATAATTCAAATTGCAATGTAGAATAATTCGGTAAATAAGATTGTGACTTTCCTAAAACGGAAAGCAACGATATGCCCCCCCTCCGCCTGCGCCTGAACTGAACATTTTCAACAACTATTTCTTCTATTTTTCTTTATGACTATTTCGATTTCATGTGTAGATAAATGTGGATAAACCTTTATATATATATTATCTTCTAATAATAATATTAGAATTATTATCTTATTCTTATACAATTCTATTCTAATTATTATCTTATATATTCTATATATATGTATATAATATATGTATATGTCTTATATGATACCGAGATCAAAAGATAAAAAAAAGAAATGGCAAGAGAAATCCTCTCTATCAATAGAAGAAATAGGGGTATGGAAAACAATACAGGAATTCCACACTGTAGACCAATTGAACGAAAAGAAAGGGATGTAGCGCAGTTTGGTAGCGCGTTTGTTTTGGGTACAAAATGTCACGGGTTCAAATCCTGTCATCCCTAAATACTGCCTCGCCTAAGCAGTAACGAAAGATCCATTGCGGTTGAGGTCGATTCCAAGATCAAAAGATAAAAAAAAGAAATGGAAAGAGAAATCCTCTCTATCAATAGAAGAAATAGGGGTATGGAAAACAATACAGGAATTCCACACTGTAGACCAATTGAACGAAAAGAAAGAGATGTAGCGCAGTTTGGTAGCGTGTTATACAAAATGTCACTGGTTCAAATCCTGTCATCCCTAAATACTGCTTCGCCTAAGCAGTAACGAGAGATCCGTTGCGGTTGAGGTCGATTCCAAGATCAAAAGATAAAAAAAAGAAATGGCAAGAGAAATCCTCTCTATCAATAGAAGAAATAGGGGTATGGAAAACAATACAGGAATTCCACACTGTAGACCAATTGAACGAAAAGAAAGGGATGTAGCGCAGTTTGGTAGCGGATTATACAAAATGTCACGGGTTCAAATCCTGTCATCCCTAAATACTGCCTCGCCTAAGCAGTCACGAGAGATCCGTTGCGGTTGAGGTCGATTCCAATTGGACATACAGAATTTGTCATTTTATGGTATAATATATGATAGGATAGATATCCAAATTGTATTCGGGTTACAACAAGGAAGAATCTTGTCTTATTTTTTTTGATAAAAAAGAAAAGCGCCCTTAGTTCAGTTCGGTAGAACGCGGGTCTCCAAAACCCGATGTCGTAGGTTCAAATCCTACAGAGCGCGATTTCATTCTTCGTGAATCAAAATAAGACCGAAATTTTGAAAGATAAATCCGAACTTGACCTCCCATGGAAAAAAGGAGGAGGTCAGTAAAAAAAAAAAATGCTAATTAATCAAAGGCCCGATTGATCGCCACGTCTGTATTGTAAATATGCAGTTACAAATAATCCAGCCAAAGTAATAGGAATTAGACCCAAAACGATTCCAAATAGAAAAACTTCAATCATTTCCATTTCGTTGAAGAGGAAAAAAGAGAGGTAATATAGATCTCTAAATATTAATCCATCTTACCCATAAATCTCAACGACCAATAATTTACAATTGAGGCGTTAAAAAACTCTAGAATCTATGGTAGGTAGAGAAAGGTTTCGTTTTATGAATTCTTCATTCAGTATTCAATTCATTTCAAATAAGTCGTATCTTGCTCAGACCAATAAATAGAGCTGCGGTTAGAGTTAAAGCCACTAGTAGAAAACCAAAATAACTAGTTATAGTAGACATGAAAGAACTAAATGAAATATGTTTTTTTATACGTATGTTTAGAAAGCATTTCCTTAAGTTTCGTTTTGGTTGGAAAGAAAGATAGGAGGAGAAGATAAGCCAAAATACCAATTGGAAGAATAAGTTCAATTGGTATTTTTTTATTCATTAATCATTATAGTTGTTGCTAACAAGAATAGACTAGCAAAGGTATAAAAAGAAATCAATTAAGCATTTGCCCACCCATTCCAAACCAACAGATTTATTTAACAACTCTTGAATAAACTTGAGTAAACTAATATTCAAATTGAAAAAAAAAAAAGAAAATAACAATAAGAAATGTATCCTGTAATTTCATTCAAAAAATGACATTTTATTTCTTTTATTTGACTGAATATAGAAGAAACTTGGAAAATCATTTGTATTTTTATCTTTTTTTTTTAGTATCTACTATTTGATTTGTTACTGGGCAACTAATCAATTCCTAAAAAAAAGATTACAAGACCCTTCATACATTTCTAGAACCCCACCTGTGAGGTTTATAGTTTATACTTTATCGAATCTCCCGTTTCTAGTTAATGGAGGAGCTCTTATACGACAACTACGACAACTACAGGGATTTTTGGTATTTTCTAAGGATCCACGATTCTACATCGACAAGCAATAAGAAAGAAAAGACGAAACAAATTATCTCGAACTTCCTTTCGATACGGGTTGGAATTTCCTTGCTGTGTCAGAAAAAGGATAGTTATACTGATTCGGTATACTCTAAAAACACCCTAGGTACAATATGGACGATCTCACAAAGGTACCATTTCAGTGAATTTACCCATTTACTGATCTCATCTTTTACAGAATCGATCCCCTTTTTGAATGTACAAGAATATGTGGAGCTCAGCATGTCCGGAAGCACAGGAGAACGTTCTTTTGCTGATATTATCACCAGTATTCGATACTGGGTAATTCATAGCATTACTATACCCTCCCTATTCATTGCGGGTTGGTTATTCGTCAGCACAGGTTTAGCTTACGATGTGTTTGGAAGCCCTCGTCCAAACGAGTATTTTACAGAAAGCCGACAAGGAATTCCATTAATAACTGGCCGTTTTGATCCTTTGGAACAACTCGACGAATTTAGTAGATCCTTTTAGATAGGAGGACCCAATGACCATAGATCGAACCTATCCAATTTTTACAGTGCGATGGTTAGCTGTTCACGGACTAGCTGTACCTACCGTTTCTTTTTTGGGATCAATATCCGCAATGCAGTTCATCCAACGATAAACCTAATTTGAATTATAGAGCTACGACACAATCAAACCCGAACGAACAAAATGTTGAATTGAATCGTACCAGTCTTTACTGGGGATTATTACTCATTTTTGTACTTGCTGTTTTATTTTCCAATTATTTTTTCAATTAAGAGAAGAAAAAAGTATACTAGAATACTAGAATAAAAAATTCCGAAGCATAATAGGAATTAATTATCTTATCCCATTAGGAAGCATTTCATCATAATATAATTATCTTTGACTGTTTCTGTCTCTAGTATGACCATTTGACGAAATGTGGAGGAAGGCGTTAGAAATGGCCGATACTACTGGAAGGATTCCTCTTTGGATAATAGGTACTGTAGCTGGTATTCCTGTGATCGGTTTAATAGGCATTTTCTTTTATGGTTCATACTCCGGGTTGGGTTCATCCTTGTAGTAATCGGATGAACTGAGTTCTTTGTAGACATGAAAGCATAAGAACTTACTGGACCTATCCCTTCTTTCTTTGTCTGATTCGAGGGGGAGGGTCCTGGCGAGTTCTTAATTATCATAATAATAATATCTTTGCATTTTTACGAAAAAAACGGATCACCCTTTCGGCTCAAAAAGCGCCATTCTATTCTTTATCCGAGGATCCTTTTGAAAAACAACCCTGATTAAGTGATTCAAAACATCCGTTCCTCGACAATATCTATGGAGACTTTCTTCAAAAAAAGAGGAAATCACTCGATTTAATATTGAATACTGGATGGCACACTTTAACCCTTAGATTAGATCAGCGATCATAGAACTTCTTTTGCTTTCTATACGAATAGACCCTTATTGCTATAATAGAATATTCTATTCTTTTAGTATCTCGTTAAGTTTTCGAGTTTTTTAGAAGAGAAGTTCATTGAAGAAGTTTGACTGCTTGCTCAATAAACCTATCTCTCTCTTTTTTTGTTTTTCCACTACTTATTATATATGTATACGAAATAATGTATACGAAATGAATATGTATACGAAATGATGTATACGAAATGAATCGAAAACAAAAATAAGTTATAATAAACCGAGAAAAGATCAAAACAAAGAATAGAATCTTTGGTGGAGGGGATTCCAAACTCTTATTATTGCGACACAAGGAGCGGCTGTGGAAGAAGCCTTTTCTTGTTCCTAAAACGAGGAAGAGGAAGACCAACAATCCAATCCTCCTGGAATCCCTTTCTCCCCTCATTTATCCTTTGCTTTCGATTCGCCACTTACTTCTAGTTATCTTTTATTTAGTGCTTAGTATTTAGTCCAATATTGTTCTATTCTATTATTAGATATTAATAGAAAATAGAAAACTAACTTTTGCTGCACTCTATGACATTGAAATCTGACAATACCGATATAGCCTCAATGCTCTAATTTGGTGGTCTAATTGGGTGGATTGAAAAAGAGCTAGGGGGGGGGGGGGGGGGTCAAAAGGCCTTCTTCACAATATATGGACTATGGCTAGGAATGTAGTACAAGTAATCCACGACATCTGGTATAAAAAGAATAGAGAGAAGCAAAAGACTTTGTTATCTCATAATTGATAATTTTTGGAATCAAATCATACGAGAATTTCCAATAAGAATTGGATTCTTTTTATAAATTGAATTAAATGTTGATAGCTCTGCGTGCGGATCTAAAAATTCATTTCGGACAATTGAACTTTCTCAAACTGCTTCTTTTTAAGAACCAAAAAAATTTGTGCCAAAATAACAGATGCCAAGAAGCACAAAAGGCCTTGAACACGTAATGAGTCTTGAAGTACTATTTCTGCATCCCCCTGACCAAACCCCCCCACATTAGGATTACTTGTTAATGGTTGATCAACTTTGATAGACTCGCCCTCCGAAACAAGAAGTTCAGGTCCTGGGGGGATAATATCAACCACTTGACGTCCGTCCGATGTATCCGCTATGGTTATTTCGTACCCTCCCTTTTCTTTTCGTATGATTGTGCTTACTATACCTGCTGCTGTAGCATTATAAACCGTATTGTTACTCTTGCTCCCGTCAGGATAAATCTGACCCCTTCCCCTGTTCCCGCCTACATATATTGGATATTTTAAGAAGTGAACACCCTTATTAGTAGAGGGGTCCGGAGAAAGAATAGGAAAAATGATTTCACTATATTTTTGACCAGGAACAGGGCCTATGACAAGAATGTTTTTTTTAGCGGGGCGATAGCTCTGAAAAGGCAGATTGCCTATCCTTGCTTTCATCTCGGGCGAAATACGATCAGGAGGGGCTAGTTCGAATCCCTCGGGTAAAATAAGAACAGCTCCCACATTTAAAGGACCCCTTTTGCCATTAGCAAGAACTTGTTTCAGTTGCATATCATAAGGAATTCGAACAACTGCTTCAAATACAGTATCAGGAAGTACCGTTTGTGGAACCTCAATATCTACAGGCTTATTAGCTAAATGGCAATTCGCGCATACAATACGCCCAGTTGCTTCTCGTGGATTTTCATAACCTTGCTGCGCAAAAATGGGATATGCATTTGAAACAGATGCCTGAGTTATTATATATAGCATGAGCAATACCGAAATGGATCGAGTAATCTCTTTCGTTATCGAAGAGAGGGTCTTTCTAGTTTGCATGGTCCAATCATTGATCTCAAAATTTCTACAATAAAATTAGGTGGGTTACTAGTATAGTCCCCCCCCCCCCCCCCCCCCCCCCCCCCCCCCACCCAACCACACAACCAAAAAACAAAAACGAAGCAAAACACGAG
>JAYMTP010006942.1:0-11527 GCA_036897365.1 Geranium brycei | reverse complement strand
TTCTTTGAGAATTCACGGTTAAAGTTTACCGAAATGCATGAAATTACTTGTTTGGAACCCGTGAATTTCTCTTTCAAGGAAATCTCATCAGACCGAGAGATGTCGTTCGTCTTCAATTTCCAAAAATGTGTAAGTATTAGAGATCAATTATGTGTTCATTCTTGCAAATTTCTTACGTGAACTAACAATGATCCACGTATGCAGATGACTGTTCCTACCATGCAACGAGAGTTGGTACTATTATCCAAAGGTCCTCGTTCTACGACCATTTATTCGCAATATACTGTTAACGGTGTCAAATTTGTATGCTTGAGAATCGACGAGGGTCGGAGAAATCAAAATTCATGGGTCATGATTGAAGCAAGCAACATATGTTACTACGGTGTTCTTATGGACATATGTGTCCTTACATACTCCGAAAGCATGTCTGTTGTATTCAAGTGTCGGTGGTACGACAAGCAGATAGTGAAGAAGGACGAAAATGGGTTCATTTCGGTCAACACGTCTACAAATTGTCAAAAACACAACCTGTTTTGCCTTTATTTAATGGAAAAACATGTATACTACATCGACGACTCGATATATGGTTTGTGGAAGGTTGTGAACGTCGTGTCTCATATGTTGGGGAATGTAGGATCCATTTCATGGCAGCGGAAGCAATAATAAAACCAATAACTACAATTCCCGTTCAAGAATCTTATGCAAATTGCTAGATTAATCAAAAGAGGGATTTGAAGAATTTTACCTCAATATCGAATCAATGAGTATTCCGAATCGGTTTACTCTCATTCGGTATCCACACGAACAAGTAGATTCGGAAAATCAGCTATAAGTGACCTACTAGAATCACTATAGCCTAGGAGATGGGAATGAGAAGAAAATGAAGAACACTGTTGAGAGAAAAAAAAACCTTTTGTTTTTCGTCACTTTTCACATACACAAAACGTTCTGATTATAGGTTTATGAAAAGGCTGCTGGCGCTTCGCCATAGACCCCATCACGGTCCTGTGGCTCCCTTCGTGACCAACCCTAAACCAACCCTAGGTCGCCCTAGGTCGTCACGGACCCGGTCACGGTCCTGTGACGCAAGAGGTGCGCCGCCCGTGACCAACCCTCGGTTGTCACGGGGTCCGTGACCAAACCCTAAGTTTGGCCACGGTCCGTGGCCCCTTTAATTTGTCACGGTCCCGTTACCAAACCCTAGGTTCGGTCACAGACCATGGCCAATTTGCCACTGCCTTAATCTTCTCAATTACTCTCCCACTGCTCTATGCTTGTCCTTTGTGTGTGACCCTCTAGGCTCATGTCCTATTGACAGATCGGCGACACTGATAATATAATACCGTTTTATTTATTGCAATGATGATAAAACAATTACACTTAAACTTTGTATTGGCCTAGGGCATAAATCCTACAAAAATTTGGGTTCATTTCGGTCAACACGTCTACAGATTGTCAGAAACAAAACATGTATACTACATCGACGACCCGATATATGGTTTGTGGAAGGTTGTGAACGTTGTGTCTCATAGGGGTTCCTACAAACGAAACACTTTAGCCCGTGCGACTGAGGTCGTGCCGGAGTTTGAAGTCAACGAACCTTACCAAGATATTCACCTTGGGTGGTATCACAATCGACCTAAGATATTTACCCCGGATGGTTATAAATCCACCGCCAGTCGCTACAACTGAGAACGAAGAAAATGAAGACATCGACGAGGAAAACGAGGACAGTGATCTGGAAGGGCATGAAGATTATGTATCTGAAAACTTTGATAGTATATATGTATGTTCAATCGATTATTAATAAATAGTTTTTATTTGTTCCAGCTGTCATGTTAATGGTCTTAAATTGGAAAACGGTGAACCGACTTAAAAAATAATTAAAACTGTTTTTTCTAAGTGTGAAATTGTAACGGCGTATCCTAAAGCGTACACTGTTACAATTTGAAATGGCGTATCCTAAAGCGCACGTCGTTACAATTTGTAACGGTGTACGATATAGCATACGCCATTACAATATCTAACGCCGTACATAAACTGATATGTCATTAGAAAATAGTCAACAATATTGACCATCCCCTAGTCAAGATTGTTGACTTTCGCTTGACTTCGATATTTTCGTTTGCTTTTTATTTATCAATTGCATACGCAAATGACCATAATTATGTACACGACATAAATATCATGTACGTCAATCCAAAATTAAAATTCGTGTATCATGTCATATAAAAATACTCCAACGGGTGTTGTACTGTTACCTTCTGAGATAATTACGAGTGATCTGTTTGGATCGAGGTTCATACATTCTCGGAATTGAATAAAATTTTGGCACATCGAATACCAAACTGTTGCGCTCCAATCCGTACGGTCGGATTAAAACATGATTTTGAACATGAACCACGTTCATTGAAAGCGCATAAACGCTATCCTAAAACCAAAACACATTGCTCATCGAACGTTCGATAGATTCAAATAATTTTTATAAAATCCAAAACGTTCAATCTATTGTAAATAACATGTACTTGGTAGAGTACAAATTTCATGAAAATCAAACCACGAGAACATGGCTAATCATTCACGATCATATTAACATGAATAAAATAATAATTTAGGATTTTGATTGTAACGACACACATTCTATGATGCGCTGTTACCATATTGGCTCCAAACGAAAATTTCGCGAAAAATCAAATTTCGCACTTTAATTTTCGTAGAAAATTAAATTTACAGCGGAAGTTTCGTTGTAAATGCGCATGATAAGGATACACTGTTACAAAATTATATTGTAACGATGCATGACTCGAATACACCGTTACAAAATTAGATTGTAACAGTGTATTGTAGAGTACGTCGTTACAAACTTATTTTCTAACGGCGCATGTCGCATGGTACGCCGTTACAAATGGTTTTCTTATGGCGTATTTTAGTAAAATACGCCGTCACAAACGAGTATATATATACACATCAAACCCTTTTTCTTCCTCTTCACTACTTCTTCCTTCTTCCTCGTTGTCGTCGCCTCCTCGCCACGACGTCCCCGTCCCACACTCTCCTTCTTCGTTTTCTCCATCTTCAAACGGTATGTAAGATATTTACCTTTGTGTATATAATTTTCACATGTTAGATTTAGGTTTCTCCATCAAAAAATTGGCATGTTAGATTTAGGTTTCTCTGATTTTTTCTGAAATTTTCAGTCTATATACTTTTTTTGAAATTAAGTAAAAAATTACTCGAAAAAGGTATTTTCGGAATTATTAAAAAAAAGTACCTGAAAAGGGTATTTTTGTAATGACGGTAATGATGATATATGAGCTGGATGAGAGGCTACCAGAAGAGAAACAACTCCTCCGAGGATGATATATCTGGGGTTTTGAGGGCGATTACCCTCAACCACCGAGGACGAGAAGAGGTGGGTCCTCTTCCGGGGCTTCTGAATAGGCATTTGCAGAGCTCTAAACTCAGCTCAGCCAAGTTACGCAAGAGGCAGTCGATGCTAAGCAGGAGACTTCTAGTGCTATGCTTCTAGTACGATCAACCTTGCCTCCTATGGACCCGAACAACTTGCAACCTCCTCGTCCTATGTAGTTTACTTACTTATGTATTTGTGTGAACATTTTCAGAGCTCGAAGTTCTTTTGTGAATAATTTTAATTGTTTACTTATTTCATTATTATGAAATGAAACAAAAATGAAATATTAAAATAATAATAATTTATTTTTATTTATTTGTATATTTTAAAAAAATTCATATTGTAACGACGTTTATACATACTACGTTACAATTCTAACGGCGTATGTATAATAATACGCCGTTAGAATTGTAAAGACGTATGTGACAGTAATTCTGACGGTATATATACAACAATACGTCGTTACAATTCCGACGGCGTATTGTTGTATGTACGCCGTTACAATCTAACGGCATACAATATTTTATACGCTGTTGGTGATGATGTTGACGTCGTTTGATATTAACGGCACTTTCACATTATGACGACGTATACAGGAGTGTGCGCCATTACAGTTAGCAACTACGCATTTTTTGCTCTCTAACAATGCATCCCGTTCATCATTACAACGGAAAAAATGATAGTGATTGTGTACAAGAACGTACTATCTATTGTAAAATAAATAAATTGAAAGTAATATAAATAAATGATAGAAGAGGAACGTTTCAAAGAAGCAACAAAATTGATATAAAATTGAATAAGGATAAAATTATCTATTGAATCAAGATGAATCAAGAGTGCAAGAATGAAAGAATAGTAGAATTGCAAAGACAGAGATGCACATGCTCTTCTTATTATTCTGTATGTTTCGTAGCATTACATATCTATCAAAAATTACTCATCAAATGGCAAAACATTGCCTTATATAGAAGTTGATGAGCGGTGGCTCAAGCATGAGGTGGAAATCATATGTAAAGGTGGTGGCCACTAAACACATACGCGTGTTTTACAACAAAATCAGCTTTATTATCTTTTTGAGGTAATAACATTTTATTATACTTAATTATAGCGAAGTGACACTTTTATATTTTAATTATTTTTTTTAGTACTTTGACAATTTTTTTGTGACAACCTACTTCTAAAATGCTTAAAATACTTAAACTACCATTGGTTTAAAAAACCATACATTTAAGTGGTGGTTCAATTTTATTTATCTCTGATTCAATTTGGTTTATATTTAAGATACAATTACAATTATGCTCCTAAATGTAAAATTAAATTTGAACTATTTCAAATCTTGTTTGATAAATCAAATTGGATAGGTTCTATTCTGATTTCTTAAACCATGGGTATTTTAGTCATTTTAGCAAGTTGTCACAAAAAAATTGTTAGGGTACTAAAAAAGAAAAAAAAAATAGTTAAAGAAAGAAAATGTCATTTCACTATAGTTGGGTGTAACAAAGTGTCATTATCCTTGTCATTTTTGTGTGCTTTAGTTACCCGATGATATCTTCATTCTTGAGTTCATATAACTTTAATTACTATTGTCATTTGAGTTTCTTTTTGGTTGATTTTATGTTTGGTAAACGTTTCCATTGTATCAGGGTCCGAAGAATGGGTGCAAAATAAAGGGAAAAATACTTTGAAAGTGAGACTTGCTGTCCCAACCTCTGTTGTAAGCTCAAAAGATCTGGAAATACCCGAACATCTTTTCTCTTAGTAATTTGTGAATGTTCTTCTCATGGATATATCTTTGGTAGTATGATTCAAAAATTAGTTGAAGATTTTCTAAGCTATGGATCAGAAGCACATTTTCCATGTTTTGTTGTTGATTGTATCAGGTATGGTTGTTGGGATGATGATCAAGTAGATAAGGAGAAGAGAGCAATGTCATTTAATGGATAAAGAAACATGATGATGGGTTGAAATTTGAATAGAAACATTAGAGCATCCCATCTCTAGTTAGAAACTGAATCACCAAATGCATAAAAATAATGCATCAATAGCATAGCACCTGCAAGAAGAAAAAGCATGTTATGTCATTGACGATTATGTAATGTAAATTTACATTGAAACCAAGCTCAGGTCCTAGTCTCGTATGTTTCCATGGTTAGGGACCTCCCCGTGATTATCCAATGGCATGTACTGCGCCATGATTGCCCGGACCTCTGAATCCATGTATCTCTGCACAAACTCATCCATAAAATGATCAATGGAATGTGCCATGTAATTGCAAATACAATATAAGAAGCTACAAGTCATACCCTGATTCTGTACTTGTATACTGCATATCCCCCGACTCCAGCAGCAGCCACCCCGAGAATGATCATCCACACAAGCCTCCAACTAATTTCCGTATTACCATACTTACCTGCGTAATCACACCAACAACACCAAACTGATCAAAAGTTGAGGCACACTCAGCTATGTCCATTGGCATTTTCAAGACCAAAATACACACTTATGCAAATGTCGTATACTCGCATGTACAACATGCCACCATTACAGCTGCACTCGTAACTTCCCCACGTATTCTTGCATTTGCACCCTCTGCACTGGCAAGCAACCTTCTCTTTGCACTCATCCACATCTGAAACACCCAAAAGTAAGACTCAAGAAACAACTTCTAGGTCACCTATGCATTGATTCAGATTTACCTTCACAAGAGTTGACTCCATCACCCTTGAATCCCGGTGGACACTTGCAACCTTTTGAATCGTCATCCTGAATAATTCGCAGGAGCAAAGCACTCAGCCGGCAAAGAATGACAGCTCTAAATGTTACAGACAACCAAAACTTACAACACATGCAGAGTGAGTCCTGCCACCTGCCGTCTTCCTCCAACAGCCCCCATTATTCACATCACAGCGTAAAGCTCCTGAAGCTATCAAACCAAAGCAAGGACGAATATATATGCATGAGAATCTAACTAAAATTATTTCATATTTAATGAGATATACATGCTGAAGCAGCTGGCCATAGTAGTAGATGCATTATAAAAGGATCATATTGTAAAACACTTGCTGCAATCTTATAGTTTCCAGACATGCTATATTAGTTTCCTAGTCTATTTCCACACAATCCCATACTGTTGATTCTATGAACTAAGGCAAGATACTAAGTACACTTCTTTCTTCAAAAGTAGATCATTGGACAACATCCCCAAAACACTCATCAGGGCAATTAATACGTATCCATGATCACACATCATCCAAGTCACAAGAAAGGTGAATACATGAACATTCAACTTCTTAAACAGCACCAGAACTTGTCAAAGTTAACAATAGAGTTCCCACGATAAATAGTTTCATGTAGACAAGAATGCCTTCATAACTAAATAACAAATGCCATGGCAAATAAGAAAAAGAAAACCCATTACAGATTACTCGATTGGAAAAGGCATTTACCTTCACAATGAGTATAACCATCGCCCAAAAACTTTATACCGTGGACAATTGGGCATTCACAAACTCTACCCCGAAAAGTATCCTACAACAAGTTCTATGCATATCAGCAAGTGAACTAAGAAGAAAACCCATGTGATAATGGTCTAGAATATTATAATAAAATTACAACTGATATTACCCTGCACGCAGTAATGTTAGCACCCTTGTCCTCCCAGCATCCCCCATTGTTGTGTAAACATTCATTTGTTTGTGTATCTGAATAATATAAAAGAAGGTGGTGAATATAAACAAGCAATAAATCACTTGAAAATATGATATAGCAATATCCTCAAAATTAAAGCTCAATTCATTAGATAAGACGTAACCACCCAACGCGTCTGTAGCTGGAAAACTCTTTACGGGGTAATTTTCATCAATCAACTAATGAAGTCTCCCAGTAGTTGTCTCATTCTGGATTTTGAGTTAGACGATGGTTGTACCTTGTGAACAGAGATTTAGCATGTTTGATACTGTTAAATTATTAACCAAAAAGCTTTAGCTAATAGGCGGAGCAAATAAAACAGTCTCAACACCACACAGTTCAACGTCGGAACTTTAAGGACTCCACTCATGTGCTCAATGCTATATAGTACAGCAGGCTGGTGGGATGCAACCCTATGCCAATCCAGCTACAATGCCGTGTTAAATTTTCAACCAAAAGCTTAAATATCAAGGGGTGACCACTAGCATTGAACATTTTACGGAATATAAAATCAAAACCAAACCCAATATCAACCTTCAGTTAAACATATGTTTGGCTCCGTAGTCTCTTCAAACCCTGCACAGATGGCTTTGAGAACGGCCCCTCTGTCCAGCTTGCCTGAAACCAATAAAGACTTGGATGATATGCATACACATATTATACATCTTACAAGATGGATTAATAGAACAACGAAAACAATTGATTCAGACCTCTATACTGTCTATTGTTTATTACAAGAGTTGGCAATATAGTCACGTCACCACGAGTGCCTTTCCCAATCTGTGTGAGAGAGTGGAAATACAAATTTGCAAGACATACGAAAAAGAACCTTAAGGAGAGAAGGCTAATGGATTTCGAAAGAAAATTTAAAAAAACGTTCTTAAGGCCTTACCTGTGCATCTTGTTCAGCTTTTAGAACTGGGTTGTCTACATCAGCCTCAGGGTCTCCAATGCATTGGTCAATCTTCTTAAGATCAAGACCTTCAAATAAGAGAATAATGAAGCTTAGATTATATTAGATTTGAGCCTTCATATCCGTAAAGATAAACTTATTTCTCTGTTAAGTCGTCAGTATTCAATAGCATAAAACATATCAGAGATGGCAGAAAGGTTGTGTTTTTCTAACTCGAGCAAAAAACCATGGAAATTACATTATAATTTAGCAGAAACTTCGCCAGTGGGCTCTTAAATGATGCTAAAGTTCATTTGGTCCCTATGACATTGCAAATAACAATCATATGAAATGTTTGATGAAACAAAATTTGATAATGACTGAGTGAATATGCAACATAAATACGAATAATTAAAAAAGTAGAGCTGGAGAATAACACATAAAAAATGAGCCACAGAAGCATGATAACAACAAGTATGGACAAACATGTTAGCAACACCAATTAATTCACGTACCAAGTGATTTGAGGACTTGATCAGCGCACTCTTTAGTGTATTTCTTGTGTTTCATTGGACAACGGATAGCAAAGTCAGTGACATAATCCCACCAAAGCCATGGTTTTCCGGTGTCATTGGCTAGTTGGAAGAAGCAAGCTTGGCGTAGGTTCTGCAGCACAACATCTTTACCATCATACCCTGTGGTGAAGTCCTGTTCGGGATCTGGAGCACAGTACCTCCCATGGTTGATGCACTGAGACTTGCAGTGGTTGCTCAAAATAAAAGCTTGCGGGCAATACCAAGTAATATAATGCGGGGTGAATTGTGTGTACCCTTTGTGCTCAAGCATCTGTGCTGCTCCTTTGAAGTTGTGAACAAACTCAATCTGGGCGTCACACTTGGGCCCACACTCGTTGTTACTGCTGGTCCAGAGCTCATACTCAACCCGGTCGTCTGGGTGAGGAAGAGCCTCGGTCCAGTCAAGATTCACGGTAACCATTTCCCCGCTGGACAGAGCAGCCTTAATACTGTCTCCCAAAGATTTGGTGATGAGGGCAGAAGGGATTGCGATGTCCTGTACAAAATCAGCATCAGCAGCAACATCCTCTTCTTCAGGTGAGTCCATTGTAATCAACGGCTCGACTCTGTCATCTGCAACGAGGATAGCTGCTGCTCCAGCCTTGTGCGCGTTCCATGCCTTGAAGGTGAAATAACAATCTGCCAAAAAAGTACAAACAAGAAATATAGAAATTCCATTCATTCAACAGCAAACGAGTTGAGTTTCTTTTTCAGGAAACAACATAACTCAACAACACTGGAAGAGAACATCAAAAATGTAATAATTCAAGCACTTAACTGCAATCATTTATGAACAAAGCATAAATTTGGCATATAATCCAACAATGAAACGCATAAAAGTAAGGACTCGGAGATTATTGTTTGGAATACACCTCCGCGATCGACAAGGAGAAAAGTGGGGCGTGCTCCGGGCGTTGATTTGAAAGAGATATCCAAGTCGTCGCAAGCCTTATGATTGTGTTTGGGATAAACAACGGTACCAAGCAAGGTTCCTCCATAGTCAGGAACTCCAAAATTGCCGATTGCACATTGATAAACACCCTTGAGTGAGTCAGGGGAAGTGACCCTCAAGCTGTTCTTCTCCACAAGAAATGTACACAAACAGGACCCGAACAGGAGGAACACCAACAACCCTACCTTTTCCCTCATCTTCCCGATAGATGATGAATAAAAATGTTGCTGATGGAGAAGAAACAAGTGTGAAACTCAGCTTCAGCTCCTTCCTTCCTCATATTTCCACTAACCCCAGTGGAGTAGGGACCTCACATGTGCAGTGCATGCCATCTACGTGCCCTTTGCATCAGACTAGCAAACGACATCTGTGCACTTGAAACCATAATCTCAAATGTTTATTCATCATCAAAATGACAATGAAATTTCCGTTTGAACTGTCAGTTATTTCGCAGAATGACAACTTTACCCTTACTATGTATTCAAATTGTCAGCCATTTATCAATCTAGAACACAACATCAAACATTAAACCCAACCAGAAAATTGAAAGCTCAAAAATACAGATCAAACCCATATCACAAAACCTTTCAAAACAAGAAACAACTAGTTCCTCACAGTAACCAACCGGCAAGCCTTACCATAATCGACAAGCATCAGAAACTTGAAAAATTAATATCAAAGTTGGACTCCAAACACCCAAAACACGCCTCCAGTGTATAAATCGATAATCAATTAACATTACACATACGCGTTCTCGTTCTCATTCTCATTCTCCTTGAAACCAATTTTTATCCCAATGAGTCTTGTTTCCATGAACCAGTAACAAATATAGAATTTAGCTCTCCATTCCTCACTTTTCCATTGAACAAACATATCCAATTTTGAAATATTAGCACGATTGAAAACAAAATAAATAATTATGACAGGAAGTTAGATTTAAAACACAAAATAACAAGGAAAAGATGGATTTGTATTGATAAACTCTTGAATCGAATCGATCCAACCTAGGTTCCTCAAGAGGCTAAAGTTCATACATCATTCAATATATCCCCAATCCTCTCCTCAACGACAGCTCACTGTTCCGGAACCACCAAGCTCGATAAAGAAGATGAAGCGCGTGAGAACACGCGTAACGGCTAGCTCATTCCACGTCAAGACAACAAAACGCTGCATTTCACTTATTCTGCGAAAATACTAAAATACCCTGCTTTCCCTAACGGCCCTCTTTTCTAATTTTGAGGTTCCTACCAATTGCCTTCCCCTCAGCAAGCTTGTCCTCAAGCTTGGGTTGAATGATCGAAATTGAACCTTGAAAAATTTGCCCTCAGCCACCTAATGTCCTCCCACGTTACATTTTTCACATCAGATCTTTCCCACTAGATGAGTTTCTGCACCACAGGTTGCTGATTCCTGTTAATGAGTCTGGTGCTTAGAACCTCATAAGGTAACACCCTCAACTGCCCTTCCTCATTGGTTTCTGGCAGTGTAATAACTAATTTGTTCTTATGACCCAACTGTTTCTTGAGCAAGGACACATAGAGCACTGGATGGATTTTCGACTCTGCAGGTAGCCTAAGTTTGTAAGCTACAGCTCCTCTCTTTTCCACAACCTGGTATGGACCATAGAACCGGGCTGCCCTTCATGTTTTGCCTTAAGGTTTGAGAATCCTGTCTCCTACCTAGAAAACACTCTCAGTCCTGTTCTGATCTGCATAATGCTTCATTCTACTCTAGGCCTTTGCCAAATCCTCTTTGAGCACTGCCATGAGGAGCTGCTCTTTGTTTTTCAAAAATTCCTCTACTGATGCCACTTTAGAATTTGTAATCAGCAATGCCTAGAACTGGGGGTTTGTAACCATACAGATCCTCAAATGGTGCCGTGCCGTGCCGTGCCAAGCCGAGCCGAGCTGGTCGGACGGCGGCGGCGCGCGCGTGTGGGTTTGGCCTAAGCCTCAAGTTGCCCCTAAAAGGCCCACACACAACTGATAGGCTAAGAGAGGCAAAACAAT
>JAYMTP010006941.1:0-11527 GCA_036897365.1 Geranium brycei | reverse complement strand
TATCAGTAAGGCAAAACTAGTTTGCCCATAAGGCCAAGGATGGGCCCCATTTAATATTTTTCACCCATACTTCCTAAGATATAAACAAAGCCTTAGAATTGTGGATGAAAACATAAGAAACAAACAAAGATACAAATTTGCCTGAAGTATTGGAAGATTTAACTTCTCCCTAAATGAACATGCAGCTTTAAATAGGACAGACGAAATATTATAAGAATAAATTATTGCATATTTTTAGAGAGGACTATCAAAAATGATATAAAATGAGCCATATACATCGGGTCGGGCTCCACAACTAAAAGGTCAACCTTGTTAGTTATGTGTGGCTCTTCCCTTTATACATGACTTTCTTTTCAAATTATTTTCATGTGGGTTTAACTTCTCCTCTCTCATACTTGTATGTGTGGACTTTTACATAACATTCCCTCTCATGTGTAGCCTTTTACATGTGGGTTATAGCAGGATTGGACTTCCGCATATGTGTTGGAGTCCACAGGGGGTGTAGGCATAGGGAGCCCTACAAACACATGCCCAAATCAACCTCCTCTGATACCATATATAATTGGTTGATATATCATGTCGGGCTCCACAACTAAAAGGTCAACCTTATTAGTTGTGTGTGACTATTCCCTTTATATATGACTATTTCTTTTCAAATTCTTTCCATGTGGGTTTAACTTCTCCCTCTCATTCTTGTACACATGGGACTTATTTCCCTACATGCTCGTACGCATGGCCTTTACTTGAACACAAGATGCATATATATATATATCATAAAGGAAAAATGTATCACAAGTGCAGTGCAAAATAAATAGCCGATCAAGATAATAAGAAGTATACGGTATACCTTGGCGTCAGCCCAATATCTGTCAAGAATACTAAGAGATATGTAAACCAGCATGAAGCAGTAATGTCATTAAGCATATGACCCACCCCATAGTAGAAGACAGGCAATCTACTTAGAGGTTTAGTTAGTGAATCATCATCTTCTATGTCATTAATCATAATAGTAGCCGAGCTTTAATTATTAGAACTTTTGAAACCTGTCCTGTAGCGTATCAACAGAAACCTGCAAATAAAACTGAAGCATCAGAAAGAGCTGACATAAAATTCACCAAATAAAATATTTGATTTCAACAACACTTCAGCATCTGCATCAAATTGTCAAGAAAAGCTTTACAACAGGAAGTTACTTTCTGGACATGCATACTCCTGTTAATCACAATGGTCCTTACAAGTTATATGCATCTGGCCTTTCTTGTGCCAAGAAATCAAAATTCCAATGAATTGAACTTGATGAAACATATCAGTTCTATGTGATAAGCTACCTAATAATTTCCATATGCATAAACAGCTTAGAGTAATAAAATGTATTTTCATCGAGCAAATTTCATATCTTCCATAGGTTCCAACAAGATATTCCTTTAGATCCTCCACCATCTTAGAAGTGCTCCGTCAGTCAAGATATTTAACAAAATTGTTTTCAGATCTTATACACGTGCATTTATTGAATAAAACTAACAAACATTTACCAATCACACTTACATCTAACATAAAAATAAACATCGAATATATTCTTTTAGATCCTCCACTTAACTGAACGAGTGAACCAGAGTTTATGTAAGTATTTTATTTAGTTTAGAACATAAGAATGGCTTATTCCAAGTAATAGTAGTGATTGACAAGTCGGTATGCAACAGATACAGATAGTCTATCACTCTATCTTCTCCTAACTGGGATGCATATTTGACTAAGGGGCACACCAATTTACCCTTGGAGCTTGTTCTAATTCTTACTATATTTGAATTTAATCATTTAAATGTTACTATAATGAGAAACTAATCCATCAGAATGATCAGATGCAGACACATGGGTTTGTCTAAAACAGCAAATTTTCCTTAACAGACATCACCTAATCACCGAAAATTGAACCAATTTTGCAAAGAACAACACAACACAATTACGAGCCAATTAGAAATATATCCTAATAACTAACAAACAACAAGAGGTATAAATTGCAGATCCTAGCATTTAACAGAGACCCGCCTCTAAAAACTCCAGACCCAGAATCATACACCCTCGAAAGCTTACAGAAATGAATTAAAATCGACGAGCAAAATTGGAGCATGAAAAGTGTTGGAAGGAAGCAGAAGCAAATACATACAGGGAGAGATGGGTCGATCAGAATCTCCTCCGGTTCTGCAGAAGGAGAAAAGGAACAGAAACGAGAACCAGAAACTGAACCAGAATGCAAAGTACCCACCAACACGTCAAACCGAAAAATATCAAATTTATTCCTTGGAATGGCCGGTATGTGAGTGTCGCTGTTTATGTATGTCTCTCTCTATTCATTTTGTTTCTATTTAAATTTTTGTATATATGTGAGGAAAATTGAGAAAAAAGCATAGTAAACCATCACACAATTTTACAAGAATCTATTGTATATTTTTGTTAGTGACAAAAAATGCAGTAATTTTTTTGTGTGAAAATGGGTATATTTATACGAAAATGATGAAACTATCCATAAAATTAAGAACATTTTTATAAAATAGTTTAACTAAAAATTAAATTACAAATCTTAGTTAAAATGTGTTTTTAGAATAATATTTAAAATATATTTTTTAATTTTGAGTGCAACTTGGTCATTTTAGTACAAATACATATATCTTGCACACAAAAAAATCAAAGTACACAATACCATGTTGTAAAAATGTGATGATACAAGTAAGTGTTTACAATTTTTCCTATATTTAAAAGGCATTTTGTCTCACTTCATTATGATACTTTAAGGCCAAAATAAAAAAAAATCAATAACATTCTAATCTTATTATTTTAGAGCTTCTTAAATATGATATCTTAAAATCTTATTTTCCCTCCACCTCTTTTCTTTATGGTTTTTAGGAGCAACCCCAAGTTTTGTTAGACGAAGTATTTGGGCCGCTCAAGAACTTGTTCGGAAGGGCTGCAAATGGAGGATAGAAACGGGAACCATAGATATTCTTTATCAACTATGCCTTCCCGGATATGTTTGAACGATCATAGATGGATGTTCCGTTGGTAGGATTAGTGTCTTCTTTATTTAATGCTGCAAGGAATTGATGGAATTTTAGACTTAATTGGGATTTCTAAACAGACCTTAAATGCTACAAAACATTTTTAAAAAATGGAATTTGAAATGAAAGATCTTGGGAAAACAAAATATTGTTTTGGTCTGCAGATTGAGCATATTTCTTATTGATGTGAGTCCATTTGAAGTCCATTTCGACACCTCGATACCCACATTTAAGTGCCCAATTCCCCTCGTGTATGGCTTTCAGAGTCTCTTTTGTGCCACTTTACACATTCGGGTATGTTTGGTACATTTGTACAGGATACAAGAGAAAATGGGATAAAAACCGACAAAATAGGGCTTCCGATCAGCAAGGAGGAACAAGATAGAGTTCAGAAAGGAGTGACGATCATCACATGCATGTGACACTAGGTGTGACGATCGTCACACGAACCCCTCAATCATTGCTTGAAGACTTTATATATTTAATCAATGTATTATTCATGAGATTTTATTTTACTTTGTGCTTAATTGTGAAAGTAGTTAATTCATATTCATAACCTGAGTTCGACACTAGGCCCGAGATGGATAGTTGAGAATTGAACTAAGTAGGATTAAGAGGACGGTCTCCTGGAGTCGAACTCTTGGTACGAAATTTTTTGATCTTAAAGCGGTAGAGGACCGATCATAATTCCCGTGAGAGTTGTCGGTCTGATATAAGGCATTACCCAGAGTCGAGAGACGGGTAATGTAATCACAACATAGGCCATTTTTCTAAATTGTGTGTTTGATTAACTGTATAAATTTGGATTGGCATTGAGTCGTCGGTCTAGCACCCGTGGTTGCTAGTTTACTTGATTTCACAAAACCTTTACTACACTCACTTTGTGTTATTTAATGCAATTGTTTGCTTTGAGTGACACCATCACACACATAACAACCAAATTTCGCTTTTATTTTATTGTCTACACATCTCGAATATAAATTGTTTGAGTACGAACCCTCGTTTGATTTCTGTGGAATCAACCCGGATATTAGCTGTTTACAATACTTGATGAGCATCGATTCACACCCTCCCTACTACGGTGCTGTTGTGGAACCCAACTGCGCCTCGGGTGTCACTTATGTAATTTTAATTCATCAATCTGGATATACTGAGAAAACTACTTCAGAGTTTCATGCTCGAATAACTCTAACACATTCAACACTCTAATGGTCGTTCAGTTTCTTGATCTCTATTAAGAACACTTTTGCACCAAAGTAGTCGAGGATTTTTTGAACAGAGACTTAATTTTATGTTATCGATCGTTTAAGCTAGGTAGGTGGATTAAGTTGGATCTAGACAAGTTTATGCAACAAATGTTTTTAAAAATAATGTATACTAATTAGTAATTTTATCGATATATTTATAATTTGAAGTATATAAATGTAGCAAATATAAAAATGTTTAGATTTTATATCTTAAATATTTATTACTGTTATCTTATATGGAATAATTTGTATATTGAATGTATATGTATATTACTTTATTTAATAAAAAATGAAAAATACAAATATGATTAATCTCCATAAGCTTTGTCCGCTCTATAGCGCATAACAACTTTTACAACAGAGGCAAGTTATGACAATCATAATAAATGTTCTGGTTATACTCAATTCAGATCGGACTAGATAAAGTTGAAACAAAATCAAACATATATATTATTATCTAAGTAGAACTAAAAATTTGAAATTGTTACACTCAAAATCCTGGTAGAATGTTGACATAACTGAGTATGCAAGATATTTTTTAAATCTCTATAAAGTTGGCTCTCAAACGGGAAATTTTGGTGTACATAAAGTTAGTCATGTTAGATGGTACATAAAAAATGATAGATTCAAGAAATTATAGTTGCACCACATTATTCCGAGCCAACCACAAGCACCATAACCCGGTAAAGAAGCATCTTGACCACACTCTCTTCTCACTCCGCCCACCAACCAGTAGTAGTCCCTTCCATCCCAAGAGAACAAGTCTTTACGTGAGAACCCGTCAAGCCCAACCAGTAGTTGGGCTTGACGTGTTCTCACGAGATTGGTGGGAGTCCAGAACGGAGGACCTAAGAAGTTCCCCATTATCAACCATATGAAGCTTTTGGACGGACCTATCATTAAGCTAAGTATGATCATTACTCTCGACCAAAAGAAGACCCATATCGGGCCCAACTACGTCACATCAAAGATCATGAGATATCTAGAGGCATATTACTAACAAAAATGGAATAAACCGACCGATATCCGACTCCCACCCCACGACCGATATCCTTCCCTCTCTCTCTCATCATCTATTCACAATTATAGTAGATTACTCTAATGAACAACTTCATAAAAATGAGTTATTTTATGTTTAAGTTGAGGGATTTAAGACTGATAAATCTCAGTCTTGAGTACCCATTGAGCATAAAATGTGTTATTCCACATATGATCTAATTAAGCGTTATATAGCAAAATAATTATTCTTAATTGATGAAAACAAAGTTTAGAAACTAAAATTAATTGAACAAGATATTCATAAAAATACTTTCCCATATTATATTTATCAAGTAGTTTATTTGATAATACTACTACTAATTAATAATAAAATTAAACAACAGAGAAAATAAATTGAAAATGCAAATGCGGATAATTAATTTAAAAAGTAATCAAATAATCAATAGTTTTTATTTTATAACACAAAATTATATACAAAAACATAATTTTGTTTGGATTCATATTTAGGAGTTGCACCACCTATATTTGAGACCAATTAATAGCGGAAAATAAAGGAAAATGACGTAATAAATAGTTTCATTAACAAGTATCAAGGGATATATTGCACAAGAAATGAAACATATATACCTGACAGTGGTATCTTAAGGGTTCAACTCAGATTCGCCAATCTCACGTACAAATGACTAAAGAGAAGTAGTGTTTATGTTTGTGTCAAGTGTAGAATCTATTAATTCACCTTCACCTAGAATCCATTGTTAGATCACATTCAATGCTTATTTAATCGGTTAATGTGCAATATATGTATTTTGTAGCATTTAATCTCTTTATATCAAATAAGCATTAATACTTGATCCTGCTTGTTGGCATGATGGCTAGGAGTGCTCGTTCCCTAGGTGTTGTGCTAGTGTTTGAAGCCTAGTGGGTGCGTGGGGTTAGGAGGTATGGGCTGGGGTTGGGCTTGGCCCTTGTAATGCGTAGATAGGTATTAAGAAAATACTTAAGTAAGTGGATTAGTGAGAAAATAGAAGGCATGTTGGTGAAGGTGGAAAAGGACAACAACCAGGAGTGTCTTGGACGCCACGCTAGGGCTACTCATTGAAATAAGCATTAATACTTAATAGAAGTGGATTAGCAATAAATGGGTAGCTTGAGCTTTGTACTTTGGGATATATTCAAGGGAAAAGGGGGGGATATATTCAAATTTTGGGTTGCATGATAGAGAGGTGTTGGAAAGAATTCACGTGTTACAAGTACCATTTCCAGGTGCTAAAACTCCATTTATTTCTCATACATGTTCTTATACGTTTACGAATTAACTCCTCTATCAAAAAGTCAAATTCATCTTAGAAGCCGCAAGTGCGTATGAAAGAAATATCAATATAAGCCGATTTAGTTTTCATTATCTGAACAAACTCCAATGTATGTTTCTGAATTGTAGCCCCCAACAATTTGTCAATTGTTTTATTACAGCATAAGAGCCTTGAGTTCTCCACTTATCTATTAAAAAAAGTAAGTGGATTATTCATTAGTATTGATTAGCCTAAGGGAGAGGACCACGGCTAGCATTTTTAAACTTATGTCAGAGATATTGGGTTTGGAAACACATAACTCCATCCCGTTTGAACTAAATCTGTCGGGTTCAACCTGATCCTGAGTCTGAGCAAATTATTGAGTTTGCTTAATCCAACATAATGAGCATATTGAAACCCTGAATGAGGACATTTGAACTCCTAATCAAATTAAGTTTAAATTATTCATAAAAAAAAATGAGAAACCTCAATCATCATATTTAAATTATTCAAATTGAAATTCTAAATAAATATATTTAAACTCTAAACCATCATATTCGAACTCTAAACAAGAAAGAACATGACGGATCCAAATTGGGATGGGTTTCCAGGATTTTTTTCCAAAATAATGCGGTTAATTAAATTGTTTGCGGAAGGGATGGTATTTGCTTACTGTAGCCACACTGTTTCGCTACAGTTGTCAAC
Source organism: Geranium brycei (assembly GCA_036897365.1). Taxonomy (NCBI): domain Eukaryota; kingdom Viridiplantae; phylum Streptophyta; class Magnoliopsida; order Geraniales; family Geraniaceae; genus Geranium; species Geranium brycei. The sequence continues at coordinate 4,234 of JAYMTP010006941.1, read as the reverse complement.
TTTTATGGAAAAAAAAAATTAATGCATGTGTCAACGTGGAGATTCGAAACTTTGTCTGCTAAAGACAAGATGGTAGTACCTTCATTTTCTTTATATCAGCATTCTTATCATTTATTATATTTTGCTTATATATTAAATTGATGCCCATTTCATTTTTTTTAAATAATAAATTCCATCTAACAAATTAATTGAGGCAAACTTTAAATCGAGTTACAAAATTTGTTATTTTATGAAATTTAATACTCTTTCTATATATTATTTATCACTTTTGTCATTAATTAAGTTTCACTTTAAATTTTATAAAATACCTAATTTCATCTCAAAAACTTGGTATATTAAATTGTAGTTTGGATCAATATTATTTTATAAAATTTAATACTCTTTTTATATATTGTTTTTGGCTTATAGCATTAATTGCAACCTATTTTAACTTTTATAAAATAACAATTTCATCTAAAAATTAATTGAGACTCACTTTAAGCTTTATGAAATAATACCGATCATGTCTAAAACTTAAAGTAAGCATTAAATTTTGTCATTTTATAAAATTTAAAGTGGACCTCAATTAATGATATAAAGGAAAAATAATATATAGAACAATTACTAAATTTTATAAAAATGAAATAGCATTGATCCTGTCTAAAAATTAAAATGAGTTTAATTAAATTTTGTTATTTTACAAAATTTAAAGTGGACCTCAATTAATGATATATACAGAAAAATCAATACATAGAACGAATTCTAAATTTTATAAACTAACAAAGATATAGATTACAATTTAAATTTTAAATTGAACATCAATAAATTTTTAGAAAAAATTTGTTATTTTAGAAAATTTAAAACCCTACTGGCTGACACGTGCCACTCTTTGGTGGGGACAAACATATTTTTGTAAATACTTGCTACATGAACACATTTATGTAAATAGTTTAATTAATTACATTATTTTGAAAAAAAGTCCTGATTTCCACATGGGTAATCACTAATCTGGATAACCGCCTCGAAACCCTCTGAATTTAAAATTTTCAATCCATGCCCCGTTTGAAAAATTAAGAATTAGGTCTCGCTAATATCTTATTATTTGGATAGCTGTGTTCTTTTTTGTTTCGAGCAAATCCATTTTTCACATCATATAACTCTAGTTTTTTTAACAGTCATATATAGCCGATAGTGATTTTTGCAACATTTATATCGAAGATTAAGTATATCGATATTATTAAAATCTACCAAAAATTACACCAAACTACCAATTGTCTTCTTGAATAAAACTAATTTAGTATACATTTTAAAAGGAGTATATATCTTAATTCATATGTATAATTAGCGTTTTTGTTGTTTTCAATATATAAAAAAAAACATTTTTGTTGAGTATATTTGGCATCATGACTCAATATTAATCGTACCAACATGCACTAGTTTATCCATAAGCCTTTATTTAATCTGACAACAAATAATTAAGGTCGCGACTGAAACATTTACTGGTTGTATTTTCTTGAAAATATATACAGTATCCATACATTGATAAATAATTCAATCGTGATTGGAGTTGAATTTCAGTTCAAAACTTACTAAATAATAAAAGATCCAAAGTAAACATAATTGATAGACTCGTAAAACAGCTTATGTACTATTCAAAAAACTGAATGGACCAAAATAACCATAATATATTAGGTCGAAACATGTGTAAGTCATATAATTAAAGCATGGAGGATGATTAAGTCCGAATAAGATGCCTTGCCACCCAAAACTAGAAGATAGATGAAACCCAATTACCATCCTACCCCGAACAATTGCACCTCAACTATTGATAAACCTGCCATCCTCTCTATAAATACCCATACCCAAACCCATAAACGTAACTTCACTCGAAACCCAAACAACCATTTAATAAAGAGATTATGAGGCCATATAAATTGACGAGAAAAATAAATTAGCGAGGAAAAACAAAGATCAAAGATGGGTGTGGTGGTAATAGACGGAAACACAGTGCGAGACTTCGTGACGGCCGAGGAGGTGTTCACGAATAGCGTCCACGAGAGGTTCGCGGCCCTCGACGTCAACGACGACGGCGTCCTCTCCCGGGAGGAGCTGCGCAAGGCCTTCGAGTCGATGCGCCTCATCGAGGCCCACTTTGGCGTCGACACAGCCATGCCGCCGGAGCACCTCACCAAGCTCCACGACGAAATCTTCGAGCAGTTCGACGGGGACCACAGCGGCACAGTCGACAAGGACGAGTTCAGGTCGGAGATGAAGAAGATCATGCTGGCCATCGCAGACGGGCTGGGGTCCTCCCCCATTCAGATGGCCCTCGAAGAAGGCGACAACAATTTCCTCAAGCAAGCTGCCGATCTTGAGGCCTCGAAACTCTCCCAGAATTAACTCCTAAAATCAATTATATTAACGCGCGCCGTGGATACACGGCCATGTATATATATGTATGCCTATTTCGTTGCTGGGTTCAACAGCAACGTTTACAAAATTATCAAACAGAAATGGGTTTCTGAGAATAAAGAAACCCATGCAGACGATAACACATCATTGATACTCAATATAGTATAGTGATATATATGGATTATAAATTTCATGAATAAACTGAGATACAAATATCTCAAGTTTCCTTGCACATACATTTTAAGTACAATATCATAGTTCATTAGTTCTGAAGTTGTTGAGTGATTTGGTTGTAAACCGGTATAGCTTGCTTTCCAACACCTTTTTTCTACTGATTATGGTGGAATCCCTCAAAACACAGTCTAAACTCTCAACAACTCTGCTATTGTTCCGGTCGCAGCCTTTATTTTGAAGTATTTGTATACGAGATTTTAGAAGGAAAAAAGTGAGTACCGTGCTCATCCTCCAATATGAATCATTGGCCTATTTGCTGTCTTTGCAATGTCAAACATCCCTGCGTGTGAAGCCTTCTTCCTCTTCACCTGAGAAAGAAAAAAGAAACATAAGAGGCCGGGTTTGGTAGGACGGAAGGGGTAAATATGGTATGAAATGTATTATTTGTTTCCGAGAGCATGAGGGGTTGGAGAGGCAATACCCCGTTTGCATTTCAAGAGGAACATTTTCTGATTGCAGTTCTACAACATTCTTTATTTGGCATGAGATGCAATAGTAACCATGCTATGTTTATAAAAAAAACTTATGTGTGGCCCTAGTCCCTTTCGTTTCGTCCAATTTAATTCTGTCACCTTTCTTCACAAGGTCAATTAAGCTGCATGTGTCTAAACCTAATATTTCCCATGATTTTATCGTCAATTGAAGGTACCCTAACTTTGACATAGATAGTGTCACAGTCTAACCACAAAGCCACTCAAGAATTCTCATCTCCACTACATCATATGACATGAGATATTGATATGAGTGAATTACAAATAAGAAGGTTGACAGAATTCATACCGCTGCCCCAATTATTTCCCGAAGCTCCAGATCATCAGCACCACAACGAAGGGGGTCTCTTAAACTAACCTGCAAAGAGTAAGGATTCCATTAAGTTCAGTAGATGGGATAATTCCAGTGCTTAATGCGCAGAAAATGAAGCTGAACTCTACCAACTATAACACCAAGTAGATTATCCAAATATACTAGTAGAATGAACATTATAGAAACTTAGATTTGATGACAGTTAAGTAGACCATATGCTTAACAGACTAACAATCACAAAAAACAAGTGATGTTCATGTTACACCTATGTAGAATTAGAAAGAGTGTGTAATCCCTTTGCTTAACAGCATAAAAATGTATTCATAGTAAAGGATCAGCAAGCATGATGTCATATAGTTAAACTGGGGGTGGTCCGGGTGGAAATAAGATGTCTTGATAAAACGCACTCAAACTGGAAATATCACATCATTGGTTTGGATAATTCATTTAACATAGAAAAACATGATGATACTACATGATTCTGAAATGGATGAATGAAGGAAAGTGAGGCTTAGAGTTAGTTGAATTGAGGAAGACACATAAATGATTGGTTTGCCATAAGTTGAAAACCGTACCTCTCAGTGGAAATATATAGAGAAGGCAATGTGAGATAGAGTTGTCTTGTGTGATAAATACTGTTGTGATGATTGCACAGAAGTGGGAGGTGATGCAGCTGATACGGTCCCGGGCTTTGAAACGGGTTATGGGTCCCGCATAGTTGCTGGAAGACTCGCGGGATAGGATCCCGTGCTTCTTCCCGCGTGCAATGGCTGCAATATAAGCTCGTTAGAGAGAGCTTTCACCT
>JAYMTP010006940.1:0-11530 GCA_036897365.1 Geranium brycei | reverse complement strand
GCATGTACCAAGATTCGAACTCAGGACCTCACATGTGTTAAGTGAGCTTCTTACCACTTGGCCCAACTTGTGTTGGTTCCCCTAGTTGGAGTTAGGCTCCGACGAGTCAAATCAGATAGTAAGGAGGGCTGGGAAGATCAGAATAAAAGGAGGTGAGGATGTTCTGGTTTGCGACGGAGACGTCGACGCTCTGGTGTTGGTCTCTGGTTCGATCCTGAGCACCATCAATAACATGACGAATGGAACTCACCGGGACATTACTGGTCGATGTCGAAGAGGGTAAACGCCTCCTTCATCGACGCCACCTGATTGGTGCTCACATCCTTTCCCATGGCATCTCTTTGGTTCGTGTTCTTGATGAAGAAGAAGAAGAAAGGAGATTTGGAATTGAATTGGAACGGTGCTTTACCAAATTACAATATTAAAGATTTGTTGGTTTCTGTGTTTTTTATTTTGATTCGTTGATTTGTTGGAAGAGGGTAGATTGCATGATCTATGCCTCAATTTCAGTTCATAATCAGTTAGTAGAAAGGGAAAGTTTGGTTTAAATAATATAAGTTTTTATATATTAAATTTTATTTATTTGAAAAGGCATATGTACCCTTGAATCATAAAATAAACTTAATATTTTATGAGGGGTAAAATGGTAAATTCACATTTATAAAATAATTATACCATATAAATTATATCCAAGGCATTTTGGGTATTAAAATAAATATTAACAGTATCGCTGTTAGATCTAACAGAATTTGGACTTAAATGTTAGCGTTTTAAATTTAGGGGACCGAGAAAAAAAAATCAAACTTGGGGTACCAATCCTGAATGAGGTTTCAACGAGTGTATTGATCTGTAATTACCCCTAATTAAAAACTGAAAAAAGGGAAGGGGTGGATCGAGAGTTGGGGTTAGGCTCCGGCGAGTCAAATCAGATAGTAGGGGAGGGCTTGGAAGATCAAAATGAAAGGAGGTGAGGATGTTCTGGTTTGCGACGGAGACGTCGACGCTTTGGTGTTGGTCTCTGGTTCGCGACGACGCTCTGGAATCTCGATCTCTTTGATCCTATCGTGGCTTCTCGAGCTCCAAGCTAAGCTCTTTGCCTCTCTGCCCTGTATCCCACGACACAAGCCAACAGTAGTTGTGTCGTGGCTTCATCTCCAAATTTCAGTGAGCCACTGCCTCTTTGTCTCGCAATCAACGCCTCAAACCACGACTCAAGGGTCTTCGCTTGGTGTCGTGGATTGCCTTTTCCTCCATTCTTGGTTTTAAGTTATCTTGGCTCGATCCTGGTTTTGTTCCCGAGTTTCTTTTCGCTCCATGTTGCTCTCAAATGATATATTTTCTTCTAATTAAGCTTGATACCCTCAAAGAATATATGACATCAAGCTAATTGCAAGAAGATTTGGTTCGAGGGTAGTTATAGATTTCACTCGCATCTTTCATGAACCAACATTTTTCTATTTGAAAATTAATTAATGTACCGCGATTCTTTAATTATAACATGTGCAAGTAAGTAGTTGACTTGGACTAAGAATATTCGGTTGTCCATGGACATACCTAGGTACTTTCTATCTCCACCTCCAAGATTTTTCACAACTTATTTCAATATCATAGTTGTCTTATAAACACACCTTGTTCGGAGCAATGAAAAAGCACAATTGTTGTTCCAAAGATTGCACCCATTTTATTCATTGAGTAAAGTCTGTACAGAATAGAGATGTAAAATCCAACTTCATTCATACATGTTACTTGGTAATTTACAACTCAAAACATGATACTTCCAAAGCCAAAATACTTGATAAAATAAGGCATGGGATCAGAATCAAACACAAATGAGAAATTATTGTATATTTCCATATGACTAAGATTCTGCAACAGCCTGAGGCCTAGGAGCTTTCTTCTGCTTCTTGGGGGCTTCATTTCCATCTTTCTTCTGCTTCTTAGGGGCTTCATTTCCATCTTGTTGCGTTGGGAGTTCAATTCTTGCAAAGATTGGTTTAGGCTCAGCCATGACCTGACCACCCTTGAGCCCTCCCCACTTGGTCGCACCCTGCAATACAAATTCATTGCATATTAGATCAGCACAAACCAAGTACAAGCGAGAGTGAGCGAGCTAGCAAGCAAGCGGGTACCCACCCATGTTGCATTATCGAACTCATCCCTCGAATAACCAAGCTGTTCCAATATGCTCAAACCCAATCTTGGTGTGACGGGGGATAGCGCAATCGCTATGATCCTCATGGCTTCCAATATGATTACAAGATCCTGCTCCGGAATCGAAAACGAAATACCATCAAAGAATGAAGAAAACCCTTCCCTGTGGAGGAAATAGACAGACAAACCTTTGCCGCAGCTTCAGCATCGGAACCCCCTTTCTTGAAAAGAGACCACGGAGCACGTCCGTCCATGTACGCATTTCCAGCATTACCGATCTCTACAACAGCTTCACAAGCCGAGGATAGTGAGAGGTCTTCATAATGAGCTCGAGCCTTCTCAACCTAAGTAAACAATGAAACAAAATGTAACTCCCTCCCTCCACTTATTTTGGGATATAAGGGTAGATCGTTAAAGGTTGAAGGTTTGCGCATAGTGATCTACCAGCTTATCAACAGTTTCCTTAAAGCCGGTTCCTTCAACTGCAATACTTGAATCAACCACCAAAGTTGATTGGCAGTTCTTTTTAAGAAGCCCAAGAGTACGGTTAAGAAGATTTCCTGCATACAGAAAATGATGGTCAGGTGCGGTCAGAACAGAAAAGGAATATATCCCGATAATACACTTTAAGATTAGAAATACCTATCGTATTGGCCAGATGTGCATTGATGATATTTATGAAACGTTCTTCCGAATAGTCACCGTCATTACCAAATTCAACCTCCTTGATGAAGAAGTACCTCACAGCATCAGAGCCAAAACTCCGAACCAGTTGATTTGGCTCAAGTGTGTTCCCAAGAGATTTCCCCATCTTCAAGCCATCCTATAATTTTTAAAACAAATAAATGCATTGATATCAACAGACTCTTGTTCATTTTCACAACTTCTATCAATTTAAGTTCCATAAGAGTCATCATTTGAGCGTGAAGAATGTCATGTGCTAGTTGCATCGAAAACTTAGTAGTAAATTTCGTATGAAGTCCTATAACTAATGGCAATTGTCTAGTTGGCTTCTGATTGAGGAATAATAGTGTATGATAGTAGAAACATATTTTCAATTTACTTGGCCAAAAATAAAAATAAAATAAAAGGCATCTTATTATTTCAGAGAACCTTCCCCCAAATAGTTCACATTGCTTCCTCCATCTAGTTAAGAAGAAAATAATATGTTATCTGCTAAGTTTAGATACCTTTGTCAAGAACCCATGGCCAAAGACCTTCTTCGGAAGGCTTAATCCAGCAGACATCAGCATTGCTGGCCAGTAAACAGCATGGAAACGTAAAATATCCTACAGAAAAATTTCATGAAAAAATGTATTTTAAGTACCAAATTTGACTTCAAGCTTAGAATGATGTAAGGTTGACCATACCTTGCCAATCAAGTGCAGCGATGCAGGCCAACCAGATGATACGGCATTTTGTAAATTAAGTTGCTCTGAGTCCTCTGATAGTGCTGATATATAACTGCTTACAGAATAAAATACAAAGTAAACATCCTTCACATGACATCTCAATCAAAAGCATTTTATGCAAACTAGTAAGGATTTCGTAGCTGCTGCCAAATGTATAACTCTTGATCTTGAGATAAAATCATCTCGAAACATGTAAGAGAGAATGTTACCCTAGCAAGGCATCAAACCACACATATATAGTTTGCTTTTGGTCATTTGGAACTGGAATACCCCAATCTACTGCTGCTCTAGAAATGGAAAAATCTTTTAGGCCACGTTTAATAAAACTTTGCACCTGAGTCAAGTTAATAGCACAAGTCAAAAGATGAATCCGTATAGCTAAACATAAAAGCAGTGCTCACGAGGTTTAAACTTAAAACTTCAAAGAGAGATGCCATATGCTCCATACAAGATACAGATTCCAGATCATTTATGTTAAGCAGAGCAAAAATATCAAACTCCACCTATTATAGTACATATGCATATAAAATTTGAGTATGCAAGTGAATATTATTTACCGAAAATGTAAGATAATACAAATGCAAAGTGAGGTGATAATGGATAATGGATTTCTCTCCTGATACGTGGAAGTAACATCACTTACTAAGTTTTGTAATTAACCCAACAGAAGATAATACAATTATCTTAATTACTATTAAGAATCGATTTCTGCCCTCAAATTCATATCTGTGGTTTAAGTAGTATCTTACACAAATAACCACAATGAGCTTAGCTTTCATAAGCATATTAACAAGACTCAAAAAGAATTCGTTGTCACATCACATCAATTGCAATTTAAAAGCTAAAACACAAAAAATAGCATTCATCATTCTCTCACCTCATTTAAGCGGTACGAAGGTTGGACAAGTTCTGGATTCTGTATCAAAGTTTCTTCCAGTGCATTTTGATATTTTGACAGTTTAAAGAAATAGTTATCCTCTTTCCGCGAAATGCAAGGCTTTAGGTGCATAGGGCAACAGTTGTTGTCAAGCAATTCTTTCTCATCCTAAATGATGAAAAATAAGTACTCATCAAAACAAAGCAATCCAGCAAACAGATGTACATAACCATATTGAACAAAGGCAACCTTTCCTAAATAATACTGAAAGAAAAGCACAAGGCAGGACCTTATACTCCTCACAGTTAACGCAGTAAAGCCCCTCGTAGTCAGTCCTGTATATGTCACCATTTGCAAGAACCCTCGAGTAAAATTCCTTAACGATAGCTTCATGCTTCCGATCAGTTGTTCGAATGAACTTGTCATAAGATATGTCTAGCTGCAAACAACAAATAGTGGAACACAGTCCATAAATAAGTAGATAACTCGGAAGCTGTATAGATTATATCTAGGAGAGTAAAGGTTACATCTTTCCAAAGTGTTCTGTAAGCTTGAGAAATAAGGTCACAGTGTTCGTTTGGAGTTGAACCACTAGCGGCCGCCGCGGCAGCTATCTTTTCACCGTGCTCATCTGTCCCCGTGATGAAAATAACTTTCTTTCCGAGCAGCCGCTGCCACAAAATTAGCAACTTGAAGCATACAACACTAGTATAATATGAAGATATAATTGCAGCAAGGTACACCTAATTACACATGTTTTGCACATAAGTACACCCAACACTTCTTAGCGTGTTAACTCACCTAAAATTCTTGTTTTTGTTCCACTTCTAATTCCGTTAGAGATTTAGGCAAAATGTTGGGTGTGTCTATATGAAAAAAAAAACATAAATAAGAATTTTGGGTGATCTAGCACTGTCATTTCAGCTAAAAGATGACAATTTATAGCAGGGAAAGATACATATAATTATCCTCAACTATACTTCATTTCCACTTAGCTATTTTGGTCATTAACCTACACCCAAGTTTCATAAATTCTCACACGTTAAGTTTTAAAGTGAAAAAAAGTCTAAATGCCAAAAATCTAATTCTAGGACCTAAAAGTTAGATTTTTAAGTTTATAATTAGGTTTTTACCCAAGGACATTTTTGTCTTTTCATTTTCAAAATTAACATTTTAACTTAACCATTGAAACTGGGAAGCCAAATCTTAGTTTGGTGTATGTATCTAAGTGAAAATGGCTTATCTGAACTTTTCCCTACAAATTTACAATCAATTCAATCAAAAGAAGTGTGAATTGCAGTTGCAGACAGTTAATTTGATGAGCTAATTAGCAAAAGAGCAGAGGCAAACAAAGTGGGGTGAACTGGAAAGTGAAAGCTTACCTGAAATCGGGCAATGGCGTCAGCGGCGATGGTGGTGTAAGCACTGCCCATGTGAGGAGGGGCATTGACGTAATACAGCGGAGTGGTGAGGACAAAAAGGTCCGAGTTTTGTGGGGTAGAATCGGGACCGGTGGAGCAAGAACAGGAGAGCAGAGGCCTTGTGGAGAATTTGGGACGTCGATTCCTGAAATGGGTGGCGGTGGAGTTGAGGGAGTGAAATGGGTTGAGCAGCCACCGACCGTTTTGAATGGATAAATTGATTCTGGCGGCCATTTTTGGTCCCTCTGCTAGAAACGGAGGGGAAGGGAAGAGAAGGCTAGCTTTTATCTCAACACTGCTACTCTTGTCCGTCTTGCGGATACGTTTACTCAGCTCAATCTAATTTAGGTTAAATAAATACTAAAATTATATTTAAGAACATATATACTAAGAATAAATATTAAGAAAAAAACCACCATTAGAAACCAACATTTAAATAATAATTTGGAAATCAATGTTATCCATTGGATTAATATTGATCTATGGTCCCCATTTGTCACCCAACTTATAATTAAAATAAATGAAATAATGCCCATAAGGGTATATAGGCAAAAGTAACGCACTAAAATCTAGATCGCATCTCTGCCTCTCCTCTTGCTTCGCAACTCCGATTGCCACAGGCCCTAGCGGATCATTCCAACGACGACAATCACCGTCTGGTGGCCGGAAGGAGCGGAGGGTGCCGGAACCTGATCGCCAGGATCGCCTGCGGCGGTAAGAGGCTGTTTGGATCTTCCAATTTCAGGTACGATCCGATGAGCTGTACGACGGTTAGGTTTTCGGATCCGGAAATCGCCGATGTGTTCTTCGTTCCGATTTTCTGTTCGTTGATTTTTAATACGCATGGGAGGAAAATGACAGATCCGGATACGGTGATTGATCACCGATTGCAGGTAATTGTATCGAAATCAAGTGAATTTTTTTTTGGTTTGTTTCAAATCTGTTTATGGAGGATTCTGAACCTGTTGTTGTAGCTTCACTTTCCTTATAAGTATAAATTTGAAATTGTATCTTATTTTATGAGCCAAGTAAAGAAGTAAGTTGATAAATGTATCGAAATTGTAAGTGTTTGAACTGAGTAATGTTCTTTTTAAGATTCAGCTGATGATTCATCAATCATAAGTGAAGTTGTGTACTGCATATTTTGAGATTATAAGCTCTATGGTTGTGAAATGTTAGTATATATTTGGGAAGTGGCAGAGTATCGTGATAGAGCATGAATTTCGTATTGATTGGATATTTAAATTTTCATGTCGAGGTCAGTTGATTTTCGAGCTCTTTTTGTCCTTTTTTTGGATGATTTAATTCTCTACTGGTTCTTAGAGTCCATAAGTTGTGATTTTTAATTTTTCATCAAAAAACTATGTTTGCTAGCTGAGAATATAGTGGAAATGTAACATTTGAAAATTTTGTTGTGAAGATAGGTTGATTTGTGAATTTCTGGCAAGTGTTTGATTAGATGCACAGCGCAGAGCAATATTTATGGCCTTTGTGTTATGATTGTTGCTTCTGAAATTTAGTTCCTCAATCACTATATTATCCTTGAAAAGTATTAATATTCTTCAATTTATTACTATTCACTGAACATTTTTCGTCCAACTACTGAATGCGTAACAATGATTTTTTGAAACAAACGAAAGAATTTGATCGTTGCAGACATACCCAATTGTGGAAATTATTGGATTATTGCCTTTAAGTTACTGTATTTAGGAATGTATGTTCAGTGTGGATTATTTTCTTTAAGTTACTGTATTTAGGAATGTATGTTCAGTATTTGGTTAAATTCAAGGGATAGATCAATGTTTTCTTGTTTTCTTTATGGAATTTTAGTTCATTAAATACTATGCTTGTGTATAAAATATATGACTTTAATTCCCCTTTCCACTTAAGTTTCACAGTTCATATTTCCCATGTTTTAGATATGTGATCATTTGGATACTTAGATTTGATGCTTTTAGTGCAAAAGAATAATTTTCAGTACACTATTATGTATCATTTAATCCTAAATGGCTCTCCAATTGGTGTTTTCAATGAAAATATCCCTAGTCACAAACTATTTGAAGGACTTTTCAATATTTCAAGCAAATTATGTTGTTATTTTGGTTGAAGTGTGAGCTTTTTTCTCCTTGTGTACTAGTTATTTATGATGGGTTTTTTTCAGGAGTCCGGTGACCGAAGGGTTTGAAAAAGCTTATCCGGCAAACAAAATTCTTGAGTGAAGGCAGAATTTTGGGATGGAATCAGTGGAGTAAATTGTAACGATCAAGAGGCACTTGTTCCTTTTAGGGTACATGTAGTAAATGGTCATCGACAATGCAAATCGTAATGATTGTTGTGGAGTCTTCATTTTGAAAATTTGTGCTGTAAGAATGGAGTTGCTTGAGTTACTGCTACTAGTTTACATATTCAAATTTATGAATCTATCTTTATGAACAATTTTGCATTTGTGTGGATTAGTTGATGCACATAAACTGTTGGACTTGGGACCCCTTTCGTCACACAATTCTCCTGAGAGGGTTCAGTGATTTCCTATAGAAAATACTCGTCCTCTTCGTTACACCCAGGGATCCCTCGTTACACCCGTCCCCTCGATAAGGTTCAATGATTTTCTATAGAAAAATATATGCCCCTCGTCGGGGATGCCTCATCACACCATTCCCGAGCTCGAGCAGCTCGTTAATACCTCGACTTGTTTTAGAGCTCGATTTGATAACTGTTTGGTAAATTATGAAACATGTTTAAGAAACTAAAATATTTAAAAACCAGCAAATAAAACTTGAAATCATAGAGTTTGAGTGGTCTGAAACACCTTCCTAACAGTAAGAGAGAACCTATAAATCTATGAGAAAAGAACACTGAAACAGGTTTTGCAGAGACCATTTCACCAAAATGAAAACATATCAACAGAAAGAAGCAATTGACATCAGTCTATTTATAGAATTTCCACAAAAATCAGAGGGTTTGAGTGGTTTGAAACATCTTCCTAACAGTAACTGAGAAACTATGAAAATCCATGAGAAAAGAACACTAAAACAGATTTTGGAGAGACCATATCAACAAATTGAGCATATGTCAACAGAGAGAAACAATTGACATCAGTCTATGTTACAAAAATACAACACAAATTAGAGTTTTTTGAAGTCTGAAACATGTTCCTAACAGTAATTGAAAAACTATAACCATGAATAGGAATTGACATAAGTCTGAAACATGTTCCTAACACTAACCGAGAACCTATGAATTCATGAGATAACGACACTGAAACAGATGTAACGAGGGTTCCCTGGGTGTAACGAGGAGACCGAGTTTCATACTATACCCTAAGGAGAAAAGTGAAACCTGTCGGGGAAAAGGTGTAGCGAAGGTTCTCCGGGTTTAATGAGGGAACCAGGTTCTATACTATACCCTAGGGGGGAAAGTGAACCCTGTCGGAGAAAAGGTGTAACGAGGGTTCACCGGAGAAAATTCCACACAAATCAATTTGAGAAGTATGAAACATGTTCCTAACAGTTTGAATGGTTTGAAACACCTTCCTAGCAATAACTGAGAACCTATAAATTCAGGAGAAAAGAACACTGAAACAGGTTTTGGAGACACCATTTCACCAAAATAAGCACAAATCAACATAACAAAGCAATTAAGATCAGTCTATTTACAAAAATTCTACACAAATCAGAGAGTTTGAATGGTCTGAAACACCTTCCTAATAGTAACTAAGAACCTATAAATCCATGAGAAAAGAACACTGAAACAGGTTTTGGAGAGACAACAAAGCAATTGACATCAATCTATTTACAGAAATTCCATACAAATCAGAGAGTTTGAGTGGTCTAAAACACCTTCCTAACATTAAATGAGAACCTATAAATCCGTGAGAAGAGAACACTGAAGCGTGTTTTGGAGAGACCATTTCACAAAAATGAGCACATATCAACAGAACAAATAATTGCATCAGTCTATTTACAGAAATTCCACACAAATCAAAGAGTTTGAGTGGTCTGAAACACCTTTCTAACAAAAACTAAGAACCTATAAATCTATGAGAAAAGAACACTGGAACAGGTTTTGGAGAAATCATTTCACCAAAATAACTGAACAAAACAATTGACATCAATCCATTTACAGAAAATCCACACAAATCAGAGAGTTTGAGTGGTCTAAAACACCTTCCTAACAGTAACTTAAAATCTATAAATCCATGAGAAAAGAACACTGAAACAAGTTTTGGAGAGATCATTTCACCAAAATGAGCACATATTAACATAACAAAGCAATTGACATCAGTCTATGTACAAAAGTTTCACACAAATAGAGAGTTTGAGTAATCTGAAACACTTTCCTAACAGTAACAGAAAACCTATAAATCCATGAGAAAGGAACACTGAAACGGGTCTTGGAGACACCATTTCATCAAAATGAACACATATCAACAGAGAGAAGCAATTAACATTAGTCTATTTACAAAAATTACACACAAATAAGAGAGTCTGAGAAGTCTGAAACACCTTCCTAACAGTAAGAGAGAACACATAAATCTATGAGAAAAGAACACCGACATAGGTTTTCCAGAGACCATTTCACCAAAATGAGCACATATCTACAGAACAAAACAATTGACATCAGTCTATGTTATAAAAATTCCACAAAATTCAGAGAGTTTGAGTTGTCTAAAACATCTTCCTAATAGTAATTGAGAACCTATAAATGCATGAGAAAAGAACACTGAAACAAGTTTTGCATAGGCTATGTCACCAAAATGAGCACATATTAATAGAGAAAAGCAACTGACATCATCAATTTATAGAAATTTCACACAAATCAGAAATTTTGAGTGATATGAAACACATGCCTAACAGTAATTAAGAACCTATAAATTCATTAGAAATGAACACTGAAACAAGTTTTGCAGAGACCATTTCACCAAAATGAGCACATATCAACAAAATAAAGCAGTTGACATCAGTCTATGTTATAAAAATTCCACACAAAACAGAGAGTTTGAGTGGTCTGAAACACCTTCCTAATAGTAACTGAGAACCTATAAATCCATTAGAAACAACACTGAAATAGGTTTTCCAGAGACCATTTCACCAAAATGAGCACATATCAACAGAACAAAACAATTGACATCAGTCTATGTTATAAAAATTCCACACAAATCAGAGAGTTTGAGTGGTCTAAAACACCTTCCTAACAGTAACAGAGAACCTATAAATCCATGAGAAAAGAATACTGAAACAGGTTTTTCAGAGACCATTTCACTAAAATGAAAACATATCAACATAAAGGAGCAACTAACATCAGTCTATTTACATAAATTCCACAAAAATCAAAGTGTTTGAGTGGTCTGAAACACCATCCTAACAGTAACTGAGAGATTATGAAAATCTATGAGAAAAGAACAATGAAATAGGTTTTGGAGAGACCATTTCACCCAAATGAGCACATATCAACAGAGAGAAGCAATTGACATCAGTCTATTTTACAAAAATTCCACACAAATTAGAGTTTGAGTAGTCTGAAACATGTTCTTAACTGTATTTGAGAAACTATGAATCCATGAGAAAAGAACACTGAAACAAGTTTGGAGAGACTGTTAGATTTGTGCCCTAGCCCAAGTGTATAAACAATCTACATTGTAAATGTTTTATCATTTATCGGAAATAATA
>JAYMTP010006939.1:0-11533 GCA_036897365.1 Geranium brycei | reverse complement strand
TCGCAACGTCTTAAACATTGTGATTGACATAGTGCGCCTAACCAGAATTTTCAGAAACAAAAGGGACAGAGCCACGGGGAGCCTTAACAGCCAGTTAGGGACCCCGTTACACAATGCCTTGAGAGATACTGAAGTTCTAACCTGAAGGAAGCCACGAGTTGATTTAACGGGCACCTTAACGGCCCGTTACCCAGCCCGTTAAGGTTACGATTTCAGCAATATAATAAAGGGCTTTGTCGACGATTAAAATGGAGAGCTAATATAAGCCGTCAGAGAGACAGAGAGCAGAGCGTATCCATCATCCTAAGGCGAGATCGAAGACTTCGAGAGGAGGTTCGTTCCCGTTGAAGGCAGATCGAGGTGCAAGGATCAAGTGAGCCTCATGCAACGTCCGAGACCGAAGGAATCAGAGTTTTCATGATCTTCATCCCTAGCGGGTTCAGGGTTTTGGATTTCTATCTTTTTCTTTGTTGTTTCAGATTAAACTTGATGACTCTTGGTACTAGCCCCATGATTATGGGCAAAATCCCGTAATCATGGGTGCTAAGTCGCTTGATATGGATATTTAGACCTTTAGTTTATTGAATGAATTGGGTTGCATGATTGGTATGTTTATGGTGCTTTATTGTAAATGCTTATGTCGAGAGGCTTAACTGATTTAATCTGAGTTGTGATTTTGAGCTCGAGAGGGCCGGTGGACAACAGACCTAGCCATATTCGAGGGGTTTAGAGATAAACCCCTATCCAGTGATAGTCTGTTTTATTATAGTGGAATAACCTCGAGGTCGAGAGGTCCGAGAATAATTCCACTCAAGGTTTGATTCACTACGAGAGTAGGAATCGACATTGTTGAGAACTTAGGATTACCATGTCTGCGTATCGATTCACTCATGATGATTAAATGTATAAAAATCTATACTTGACCTGGCACCCGTGATGGGTTCTACTAAATAATTCTCTCTACGTGCTATTTGTCATTTAATTACTCAGCATTGCAAATATATTTTATAAATCATTATTTTATTTATATAGCGAAAATTAGATTGAATTGACCCTCATTGGTCCCTCTGGATTCGACCATGTGCTTACCAGGTTTATTATTACTTGTAACGACCGCGTGCACTTGCGCGTAATCTTGTGCCTGTGGACTACCGTCTACGGGCCCAACAAGTTTTTGGCGCCGTTGCCGGGGACCAATGGTTGATATAATTTAATTTTTGCTATTCAACTTATTTTTCTAATTTTTATTTATTTTTATTTTTATTTTTATTTTATGATCTCTTGCTCATTGCGTACAATTAATACACTGATTCTCTAACTCTCGTTCTATTTTGCCTAGTGATTTAGATCTGTGACAATTGATTGGAGGAGGGGCCAAGAAAGAGAGCAAATCCAATGGAGCTAGATTGGAGAGGTTATGACTATCATCAGCGGGGCTACGAGTAGACTCCTCAAGAGCAATCCACGTCATATGGGTCATATGGTGGGTATCAAACTGATCGGGGCTACTATGAATCAAGACAATGCCGTCAAGGCCAAGGTAGTGGCTATTATTTCTATCGGGATGAACCCATGTACCATTATTTAACCCAAAGGCGATCACTCTATGACTAACAATTCCGATATGACCCTCCATCATCCTATCATGAAGAGCCACCACCAAATTACCAAAACTCCATATCATCCTACCCAAATTATCACTCCTCCCATACTTACTGTGAAAACCAAGAGAATCAAAATGATGATTCCCAAGATCCTTCTCTCCAAAAGAAGATGTCAGAATTGGAGGATACGTTGATGCAGATGATAAGGAATCAACAGAAGTTGCTTAGGCGACATGAAGAAGGGGGTATGTGGCAAAAAGGGGTAATCGAGGCCGATGAGGAGAAAGATGAGAGAATCATGGAGGAGCAACAATGGGCCGAAGTGAAAATCTTGTTAAGAAGGCCGAAAAATTTCAAGAGCCCAAATATGAGGTCTATTGGGCTCTAGGATGGTATGATGACAAGCCGCTCCAAGAGATCGAGATAAACAAAGCAAAAGTGGCCAAAGAGCCAACATTAACTCACGGGGCGAAAAAAGAGTTACATGTGCCTCAAGGAGTAATGGAAGTCGAATCTCTCCTCAAGAGGTTGACAATGGAGAAGAAATTTCCTTACCAAACAGAAAGCTTGGAGAGCAGAAAATTGTGAATGTTGAAAGGCTTGATGCTTTCCTAAGAGGTTGGTGGCTAAGTTGTTTGATCAGTTCGATACAACTGGTTTAAATTTAATCGGAGTTGGATAAAGCATTGTTCTAACATACTTGGTATTGTTACTCTCAATTGAACAGCAGGTAAAGGCTTTGTTGGGGGCAAAATCAAGGCGTGCCTGGGAGTGCCAGGAGATGAGAGTATTATGGTGGTAAAATTCTTGGGGACATTCAATGGACTGGAAAATGCTGAGAGGCTTCATAAATATTTTGCTGAGAATAAACACAGGAGAGTAGACGTCAAGCGTCTATCTTCCAGAGGTGGCAGTAAAGGAGCAGGAGGTTGAAAGGAGGAGACGCGGGGGAGGAGGAGGTGGTTTTGTATGGTTACATGGGGATTGTCGAGGACTTGGGAAAACTCGATTACAATACTAAGAAGATAAGTTTGATAGAGAGCAATATTTAATTTCTATCTAGTGTTTATCCTAACATAGTTATGAACATATAAATAATCCAGACCTTAACTTATATGATTTGATTTGCCTAAGAAACAGTGAATCTTTTTGTTATTCCTGAAACAGCAAGGAATTTGCAGGGACAAGTATACATGAAATTTAGAAACATCTTGTGATTAAGATTGATAAAGAATTACAAGGATGACATCGTTTGGTAATCAAGAAAATTTATACATTCTCCTTACTTGACTTCCATTCTGTAGTACCAGTCACACTTCTATAGGGAAGCTTCTGTATTTTTTTTCTCTCCATCTTGCAAAACTTATCGTTATATTTTATTTGTCTCAAGGTATATTTCGGACTCGAATGCTCCAGATACATCCATGTATTAAATGAAGTTATTCAAGTACATTAGAATTTGAATCAAACGAACCAACCAAAGACGTTAAAAATGAAACAAAAAATACATAACTTGTGCCATCCATAGTGACAAACAAAAGAAAGAAACTATTCAAATGCTCACTACCTCATGCCGAACTCAAAATAATGAAGATGCACAAAACCTTACACCAAATTCCTCTTCCCATCTTTCAACTTGTGATTCATTCATTATCCTTAGTCTCGTGCAAAATGAAAAGGGTATATGAATCTCTGAAAGTTGTTTTTGCTTAATGAATTTATGGGTTTATCAATATCATCTCCTTTGGAAGTTGAGGAACTTGATGCCATAGGCAAAGACAAAGAAGAAGAGGAGGGCATAACCGATGTGAGCCAAAGCCACGGCTCCAAGAAAGTCATATTCAAAACCCAATTGCTTCTCCAAGTACACCTTAACTGACATGTATCCTTCTTTATGCACATATACTTGCGTGTCCTCCAAGTCTCCTACTTGGGAAGTCACTAGCCCATATAGTGTCCATGACACTGGTGATGCCCAGTAGTACCATCTCCACCATATTGGTATTTGCTGCACATCAACAAAACCAAAATCAAAATCAAACCAGAAAACAAAATTGAAATGGCAGCATGTGTGTGTGTGTGTGTTATAGTTACCTTCCTGGGAATAAGGAACCCAGAGAAGAGGTTCCAGAAGCTGAGGAAGAAGGACATGGAAATGGCAGCAATTTGGTAGTTAGGAGTGAGGGCCAAGATCATCATTCCATATAGTGTGAAGTAGTTGAAGCACATCACTATAAAGTAGTAGAACCACAAGAACTTTTGAATTTTCCATTGGAACCCTATCATCGAGTACAGGATTAGACTGTACACTAGAGTCTGAACTGCTACATAGATCAGCTCCACTGCCACCTGCCCAAATGCATAAGGCAATGCAGAGTACATCCCTGCAGCCCTCTCCCTGTAAAACACAGTTCTCTCAATTGCCACAACTGACTGAACTGTGGAAGTGTTTGTGCCTCCCAGGAAAAGAACTGCTGCATACATTGCTCCAAGAAGGTTCATCAGATCTTGTTCCTTGTGTCTGTCATATACATCCACAACCCAAAATGTGAAATGCCAATCATATCAAAACTGTTTTCAATAATTTAAGGTTCATAAGAGATGCATAGTCTCACATTTGATCTCCTTTGCTCCAGAAAATAAGCCCAAATATCAGGCCAATCACTATAGTCATGAAGAACCTGTTCACATTGTATTGAGGGTTCCTCCAGTAAGACCAGTGCTGCTTCCAGAAGCACGCCTTGAACTGTGTCACAAACGATTGCGAGTACTTGGTCGGGAAGTAAAGATCCTTGGCTCCTGGAGCTGGATTGCTCAGCTCTTTGATCAGTTCTTGGTTCCTCCTATAAAAAAACACCATAGATTAGTATATTTTGAACCGACGCTTAAGTAACAAAAACATGAGCACTGTTAAACTTGAGGTTTCAACTTACTGATACAAAATCGAATTGACATAAGTTTCTGCGAAATCCACTTGAAGCTCGGCTTCTGTGCCAAGGGAAGTCACTTCCAGCATCCACGTTGCCGGATTGTACCCTTCTGTGATCTTTGGCACGCCCGGGACTACCTGCAAGGTTCGTTAGGAGATGGTTATGACCAAGAAACTCGAAATCGCTACCTCGTTTCTGCAGATACATGACATTAACAACTTACTTCAAAGTAGTCTATGAGCTTTTGAGAAAAGCGACCCAGCAATCCTGCATAAATGACTTGGCCTCCTCTCTTCATCAGGAGCAGCTACATGCAATGCAAACAAGATAGATTGTATATAAATGAAGAAGATGCATAACAAGTTTTCTGATCTCTGGTTTTGAAGTAGTATAGTACCTCATCAAAAGCTTCAAAAATGTCAATGCTGGGTTGATGGATTGTGCAGACCACAGTTCTTCCAGTATCCACAGTGTTCCTGACAGTACGCATCACAATTGCAGCAGCTCTAGCATCAAGCCCTGACGTTGGCTCGTCCATGAAGATGATCGATGGATTCGCAACCAACTCCACAGCTATAGTCAGCCTCTTTCGTTGCTCTGTCGACAGGCCATCAACTCCTGGAAGTCCTACCATAGAGTTCCTGAGCGAGTTCAGCTCAACCAGCTCTATAACTTCATCAACAAACATCTGCACAACATAATACAAATATGAGGTCGATGGTTTCAATCCTCACACATGTACTTATATTAGAGATACAAGAAAAACGTGCCTTTCTTGTTTGGTGGTTGACTTCCTGAGACAGGCGGAGCCAAGCTGAGTAGACAAGTGACTCATAGACAGTGACATTGGGGGAATGTATGTCGTTTTGCTCGCAGTAACCGCTGACTCGCGCAAAGGTTTCTTGGTTCTTAGGATAACCTGATATGCTGATGCTTCCCTCAATGTAGCCGCCCGTCTTCCTCCCCGCCAGCACGTCCATTAGTGTGGTCTTTCCAGCGCCGCTCACTCCCACCAGAGCTGTCAGGACGCCAGGCTTGAATGCCCCACTCACATCCCGAAGCAGCTGCAGCCTATCCTCTTCAAATCCTTGCTTCTTCATTTCCTGTTCAACAAACTCTCACTCTCACTACTACAATTACAATTCATAATTCGTGTTTGTTTCTCGAGAAAGTGAGGGAGGGGGCCTTACAGAGGGCATGTCCACAAAGTAACTGACATGGTCGAATGCGAGTGACAATGGCTGGAATGGCAAAACCATGCCTTTTCTAGCTGTTTCTTGCTCTGGAGATTTCATCACCTCCATTTCAACGCCTGCAATAATTAAAAAAAATACTAAATAAAGGAACACTCTAAGATCGTAGTCGAAGACTGATAAGAGAGTATAAATAAATATTTTGAACCTTCAATGAATGGGGCAGTAGAAGCTGAACTTGTATCTGCCAAATGTTCCTTCTTTTTTGCATCAGAGGAATCCTGTTGCTTCTTGTTTGAATCGTCTTCTTCAGAGACAACGGATTTAGACTCTACAAGGGCTACATTTGGGTTTTGGATATCTTGTTAGGGGTAAAGCCTTGGAAATATAACTACAAATGGAGGTTGTTGATATATGAGAACTTACGGTCCAAAAATGTGAGTGCCAAGATGAAACAGAGGTTGAAAAAGAATGAGAAGGCGAAGAGCACAACAACACATATCCAAAACCATTTGTCTTCGGTGAACATGCCAGCTTCCTTGAGCAGTGTCTTCCCAACTGTGGTCGGGATTGGTACTCTGTCATCTATTAGAAGCTGAAACATATATAGACAACAACAACATGGGATAATGTATCAATCAAAGTAACAAGTAAAGAAACATGTTTTGGGATTTAGGGTACCTTGCCCCATCTCTCGTCGAGGAACTCGTTGAGGACAATGGCATTCTGACCGTACATCATGGGAGAGATGTAATAGCCCCATATCATCCATGGCTTTATGTCATCTGCATCCAAACCAACAATATTGAGAATTAATGATGAGTACCATGTGATTGTGAAAACAGTCAACCTTACCTTTGGCAACTACGAATCCACCAAGGACGAATACAAGTAGCAGTGTGAAGGTTCCCAACGTATTCGCAACAACTTGTGTTCTTCCAAGTGCTGCAATGAAGCGGAATAGAGACAAAGCCATCTGATGCACTCCAAAGAATGCCAATAATTGCCGAAAGAACCTGCATTTAAATGTCATTTGTTTCATCACAGTTTTTTATTGTAAGGGTTGACTCATCTACATATCTTTTATGTGTCTCTCACGTGCAACATTAATAGACAACGTTTACCAGAACCATAAGATTTTCTTGCATGCAATTATGAGATGGTAGAAACTTAATCATGTGAGATTCTGTATCTAGTGGTTCTCACGGCCTGGAGAGGTTCTCACATATATACATACCTGGAAGCAGCGGGAGCAAAGCCGATGGTGTAGTAAGTGAGGAGGCACCAAATAGCAGACTCGATGAGTGAGAGAGGCACTCGAAGGATCCAAATGGGGAGCGCAAAGGCCCAGGCCGGATAGAACAAACTATCCCTCTGCTTGAAGAAGACCGGCATCCTGAATATTGTCATGGCCAGCTCCGCCATCCCATTGAACATCACATTTATCAAACTAAAGAAGAGCGCCCCAAAGTACTTCCTCCCGTCCTCAATCTCCCCGTGCTTCATCTCCGTTCTCAGAAACACCGTCATCGTTATCACCGACATTATCGTTATCTGCACCGTCTTGAATATGTACACGAACGAGTTCCTCTTCATCAGCAGCCACTCCCGCACAAAGCACGCCTTCAATATCTCCCAATTCGATATCCCATACATGTCCTTCACTAGCGCCGCCGGGTGGGCCTTGGATTTGTCCAACTCAGCCCCGAGCTCTTCCTTGAGCTTCTGCCCCACGTGGAATGCCTCGAAGCGCTTGGCCAGCTCGGGGACAGAGATGTAGCGGTAAGGCTCCTTCTTGTTGAACCAGTATTGATGTTGGTCCTTTTGGGAGGTGACCTCTTGCAGGAAGTCGGCTACGCCTTTCCTGTCGGGGCACTTGAAGCCCGCTTCCTTGAAGAAGTCGACAACATGCTCTCGCGGGCCCTGGTACACGATATGGCCCTCCGACAGGAGTATGACGTCGTCGAAGAGGTGGAAGGTCTCGGGGGCGGGCTGCAGGAGGGAGATTATCATCGTCACGTCCATTATGTGCACCATCTGCCTCATGAACTTGACGATTTGGAATGTTGTGGAGCTGTCCAGACCCGTGGAGATTTCGTCCATGAAGAACACTTTTGCTGGTCCCACCAACATTTCTCCTACACATATATGAGCATTGATAACAAACATGTAGCTTGTTTTGAGGTTCATGAAAAACATAGTTAAGATTGATAGAGTTTATGGTATACGTACCTGTTGTTACGCGCTTCTTCTGTCCGCCAGATATACCTCGTCTCATGTCATCTCCTACCATAATATCTCCACATATGTCTAATCCCAAGATCTGTTAAAATTATAATATACATTGCACGTGAAACAAACAATGGAACGGTCATTGACATGTGTTCAAGTCAATCACCGGTTTAAGGTTTGTATCAAGTAATTGTATGATTTATATTTTTTAAATGTGAATTTCTAATGGTAACCTTTTATGTGCAAGTCAAATTGAAATAATGTACACTTCACACGAAACAATAGAAGGGCCATTGATATGTGCTCAAATTGTGCCCAACTCGCGATTATCAAGCTGTTGTATGGTACACATATTTTAGGCAACATGTGACTTTAACTAGTTATGTTAATAAAGGCAAAGGAAAAGGAAAGAGACCTTGAGAACATAGTCAGTGACTAAACTGGTTTCTTGTCCAGACACTGCCGTGGCTTTCATGAACGCGTCAATCTCAGGATCGGGCCTGATGCCTGATTCTTTCTCACGCCTTGACGTCTCAGCTAAGAGATCAAACCTCATTCCGACTCCCAAGCAACGACCCGAGAAATCAAGGGTCTCTCTCACTGTCATTTCTCCATGATGAAGATCATGCTGGCTGATATAAGCACAAGTTCTCTGAGGCACAAACTCTGAGAACTCATGACCACAGTAACTGATCCTTCCTTTTTCCTGCACATTAATTACATTATGTTATAACAAAGACTAACCTCACCTCATATATACTTATTGTATCTTTTATATATATATATACCCTTAAGTCCTTGTCCAATTTCCCGGCGAGTGCCTGCAACAATGTGGTTTTGCCTGAACCCGGAGGGCCTAGAAGTAGAGTCAATCTGAAAGCGATGAACTCAAAGTTAGGACAAATCATTAATGGTTATTATGCTATTGTTTAAATATCGTAAATAAATAAAGAAACGAACCTGGAAGGTTTCACTATTCCACTCACGTCCCTCAGTATGTTGACCACTCTTTTCTTGGAAGGCGCTAGCTTCACCAACCCGAGAACACCCTAGGAAGGACAATCAAAACAACAACATTTATCAATTACTATATATATTTATATTTATATAAATAAATAAATTAGTTAAGTTGACAGATTTCTTCCTTTCAATTATGAGTGAAGTCTTATTTTTCCTTATTTCTCAATTTTATTCATTACCAAAAAAAACTCAAATGCCACTCTTTCGTTTCTAAGTTTTCAAACTCCTGTTTTTTTTTTCTTTCACCTGCAGTAGAATTGATTGTTTTTGCACACTTAAACTACTTCAGATAACTTTGAGGCCTCCAAATAAAATGCAGATGACTTTCAACTCCAAGTTTCATAAAATATAGAAGTCGTTTGGTAAGTCAAAAGTGAGCTTGAAGTTACCGCTAGAAATATTGCTTACTCAAACACCTAAAGAGATAATGATAATGGTTTCAAATATTATCTGTTTTAAGAGATTATCTTGGTTTGCTTACTGGAAGAGCTCACCGAAATAGATTTTCATATCAATTGTTGAGAAAATTATAACGGCTCTAATAGACTATCATGGTCTGCAACTAGCCTTTAATACCACACTTTTTGGATACCTTACAGAGTCTTAAAGATTCTCTTGGTCCGCTTGTTAAGAGGATTCAATGAATCAAGCTTATAAATTATTTATTAGAAGAATCATCGATTCTAATGGATTTTTTCTATCCCATTTATTAGGAAAGTTCGTGAAACCATACGTTGAGAACAAACTTTTTCAAGGAGCATAAAGCGAAACATACATATTTTGAACATTACTCTAATCGTAGAGATCGGACTGGTAGGTCATGTTCAAATTTACTTAATACCATACTAAGACTAACACTTAAACGACATATTGTCCTAGAATGAGCATTAATGAGTAAATATTTACAAGAATTGATGTTGATAACGTTAGATAGATAGATATAGATACCTCCAAGACATTGATGGTAGAGTTGAGAAGAGTTGGAAGCGCCCTTGTTCCGGCATATGCATCTCCTTCCACACATAAATTCTCAAACCGAACTTCAATCTTTGGTATCTCAACTCCAACCCGATCGGTCCTCTCTCTGAGCCTTCTAAGGAACCTCTCATTGTCCTCTTCAACAAACTTGTGCAGGCTGTCGACAAGGTGCTTCTTGTTCTGAATCCCAAGATTGGTGACATCAACTTGCTCGTATCCGACCCCTCCTTCCCGCCTCAACAACCCTTTCGTGATCCGGTCGTACGTTGGCATTCTCTCCAGTGCCGCATACATGAGCTCGATCTCTTCCACTTCCCTCCCGCTCTGCCCGAACACGTCCCCTTGCCCTCCCGACAGCGCCTCCCTGATGCTCGCTGACGCCCAGCTCCTCCTGCTCCATGACCCGTTCAAGCTCAGCGACCTCTGGCTCAAGGACCTCAACACGTCCTCTCCCACGGGGATTGGACCCGCCATGTCGCGACTACCTGATCACTGACCTCAACTATGACATTATGATGTTCTGCCGATGATGTTTTGGTGGGACAAAGTGGGAGTCAGATGGGAATGTCCAAATTTTTAATGATTGGTTTCTTGGGATTGACGATGACAAGTGATACGACAACAATGGACGATGGCAACATTTTTCTTTGTCGGTACTTATGTATATAACACAAACATTTCTTTGACCAACAACACTCCACGGATTTCACTACTCACTCTCAATAAGACACGGCAAGTCGGCTAAACATTATATATATATATATATATATACTACGTACGTATACTCACATCAAGAATCTAAAGATACATTTACCTATATGGCTTTATGACTTGCTACAATGATTCCTGAACCTATGGACAGAGTGGCAAGAAATTGAATAGACTTCCTTTTACAGCCTAGCTTTTGTTACCATAAATAATTATCACAACATCTCTGTAATTATTTTCTGATTCTCTTTCCCATTTTACATCTTGTGCATGTATGTGTCAATAAGAAATCAATTCAGGATAAACAATCCATTCTTACATAGATAAAAGGAGAAACTATAACATGTCACCCGTTGCCATTAAGGCATTCAGCAAAGATGGGTTTATCCGTAAAAGTCAACATGGTTCAATGGCTGACTCAAAAATATTTCCAGCGGGCAAAATTTCATACTAATTAAGAATTTAATTTCGTTAATAACATAATTAATTAAAATAATAAAGTAATTAGTAAATGTATGTAACAAAATCTATTTCGAGTTTGATTATTCATATTTTAGATGAGTTCGGATTTAACTTCCGTGTATATATAAATACGAAGCAAATAAGTTCGTAGGCCTTACAAACTCTGATAGGAGGGTGATACGGGGATGGCTACGAAAATAAGTAGAACGGGATGAATTTTAATTTACTTTAGTGGTTTCTAGGGGTTAGAGATTTCGATCGAAGATAGTGTAGGAATGAATGAGAAAATAAGGTAGAGGTAGAGAATTGGGTAGGGTTTCGAGGAATATAACCGCCACTTAGCCAGGTGTAGGCTAAGATAAGGTTTAACTGTCACTTAGCCAAGTATAGACTAAGATAAGGTTTT
>JAYMTP010006938.1:0-11533 GCA_036897365.1 Geranium brycei | reverse complement strand
AATACCAAGTTGAGTTTAGGATTGCGAGCTTCGATCATTAGGGTTCCATGGCCAGAGAGCTGCGACTAGCGACGTTCAAGGAGGGTTTGAGACTTCGAGAGGAGGTTGAGCACTCGTTGAAGGCGAATCGTGAGCATAAGGATCGAAGGCATCAAAGATCAAGTCACAAATCGACCAATTTGACGGAATATGATTCCACCGGATTAGGGTTTCGTCGTTCTTTCTTCTTCTCTTTCTTGTGAACTTGAATATTGAATGCGCTTTGATTTTTGCACCATGATTGTTGGCTAAACCCAATAATCATGGGTGCTAGGGTTTGATACATAGATTTTGAGATTTATCTTTAAAGTTTGGATTTTTATGCATGTGTGCTTATGATTCTGAATTTATTATGATTGTTGATTGCTGAGAGGTAGTTTATAATCATTATGTCGTTATGATGTCGAGTCCGAGAGAATAGTTGGATAACTAACAAGTAGAATCATAGGGGGTTCGAGATGACCCTTATCTCGTAATTGTTATTTGATTGCAGAGTTGGCTCGCCACTAGTTCGAGAGAATAGTTGGCTAGTCGACTCTAGATTTGTTCACGTCGAGAGGCGGAACCAATATATTTGTAGACATAGGATAGCAGTGTATTGCATGAATTTCCTTACTTTGATTGATTGGTTGATAATGACATGTATTGCCTAGCACCCATGGTGCCTCTCTTTATTTGGTTATTCCTTTAATCGTTCGCTCTTTACTTTATTCGCACACTTCACTTAATCACTTAAATCACCATCTTAATCACCATATTTATATTTTTTGCATAGATAATTGGAACTGAATTGTGAGTTGACCCATTATTGGTCCTTGTGGATTCGACCATGTATTTACCAGGTTTATTATTACTTGTAATGACTGCATGCACTTGCGCGTATTCCTGAGCTCGTGGACTACTGTCTACGGGCCCAACAAACGCCGTCGAGGAGTTCTATCTCCTAGCAAATGCCGCTGTCAAGCTCCACAGAGAGCCAAAGTTCCATGCATGAACATGTGTGGCTTCTTCACTCCTCTGGTCGCTGACGCCGACTTCTTTGCTGCCTTGGTTTCCAGATGCTTCCTCGGCGCCTCGCCTTTGGTGAACTTCTTGGCTATCTGCCATTTTGATGATCAAATATGGAGGAAGGAGATGGTCTAAATTCGATTAGGGTAAGGAGAGAGAGGGAGAGAGAGAGAGGAGAAAAGGGAAAATATGTCAAGATTATTTTGGTCTTTTCACACTTCAAATTAAGTGGCATCTAACGAGGTTGTAGATGTATGAGAAAGAAATAGTCGGCACATCTTGTAGAGAAAAAATAATAATAATCAAGTGTAGTTATTTGAGAAAGGTGTCAACTCAAGTGTAGTTTCATAAAATTATAATAAATCCGAAAAGAATATTTAACGAACCGAGCTTGATCGACGGTTTATTTGGAACATATTTTTGCAAAAATAAATGATATTAGCAAAGTTGGGAATGCAAGTATTGGTGCATTTCCTCTGTTTTTCGAAAACAGAGGACCCAAATAAAAACCACCACCACCATCATCGTCGCCGTCGTCGATTTGACGCTGAGCCGGGCCGCAATGGAAAGAGCTCCGTCCATCCGGGCGTGCTTCCCCGAGAGGGTCTCTTACCCGAGCTCCGGCGTCAGTCAGGGATCGACCGACCCTCCTCCTCCGCCCCCTCCTCACAAGCGCCTGCCTCCTCCTCCTCCGCCGCCGCTCCCACCCTCCGCCCGCGATCTCTCCGACCTCCTGGGCTCCAGAATCAAGGACTCGGAGCAGACCTTCTCCATCAATGTCAGCGACTATGAGTCTGATGACTCCAAGGCAAGCATGCATGTTCATCACGATCCCAGACCCACTTCCTCTACTCACTCCTTTGGTGCTCCCTCTCTCCCTTCTCTCAATTCCCTATGTTTCTGTAACACCCACATGATCCATTTTGTGTTTCAACTTGCCTATGCCTACCATGTGTTTGTTGTTTTGCCTCAAAGGTTTATATAGAGACAGATACATATGAGACAGATTTTAGTCAGAATGTTACTATATACACCCCAAATTAACCCATTACCATTGATGTTCAGTTGATTCTTATGGTGCACATACACAAATTCTAAGAACATTTTGGTTCCCATGGATACACATAGTGCAAATTAGGGGTGACTGAAGAGAATTCACAAGGAGGATCAGTACAGTAATGATGAGAGGTTTTGCACCATTTAGTCCTATATGGGTAATTTGTCTTGAACATGATACCTCGCTTGACCCAACATATAATCTCTGCTTATATTGTTATTGTTTTTGGTGATACTGTTAAATGCCGTGGTTTACATTCAATAGCAATTTTGTCTTTGGTCATATCAATATTGAGAAAAAACTCAACGTTTATTAGGAAGTAACCCTTTCACTTTCTTGTAAGAGAGATCCTTAGCTTCCAAAGAATTTGGTAACAGGGAGCAGAACTAATCTACGACTGTCTTTGTATGTTCCCCTATACCGAGCTGCACTTAAAGGTGACTGGCCAAAGGCTAAGGAGTTCTTGACCTTGCATCCAGGCGCGTTAAATGTGAGGGTCACCAAGGGATGGGAAACTGTGCTTCACATTGCTGCTGGAGCAAAGCATATGACTTTTGTGGAGGAGGTGGTCAAGTTGATGAGTCCGGTAGATTTGGCATTGCGGAACAAAGACAACAACACAGCACTTTGTATCGCTGCTGCATCAGGAATCACTAGGATTGCGGAGGTGATGGTGAAGAAGAACAAGAGCCTGCCAAGAATAAGGGGCAATAAGGGAGTAACACCGCTCTATATGGCTGCATTGTTTGGACACCGCGACATGGTTTGGTATCTTTACAGTATGACTTCTGATGATGATCTAACAGAAGATGATTACATTGGACTGCTTATTACCGCCATTAGTGCCAACATATTTGGTAAGTAAAACATCAGATTCCCAATTTCATATTGAAGTAACCCTTACAAAATCCTTAGATAGCTCCTTATTCACAGATCTAGCTTTACACTTAATTCAGTACCGACCAAATTTAGCCCTTCGTAGAGATGCAAATGGTGAGACAGCACTTCATGTTTTAGCTCGAAAACCTTCAGTATTTGCCAGCAATTGCAGGTTAGGAATCTGGGATAGGCTTATTTACCCATGTAAGTGTTTTTTTCAATATGATTTTTGAATAATTAATTTCATTTCCTCGTTGCAATCCTTTGTATATATAAATGAGTATTGCAAACATAAAGTAAGCGAAATCTTACCTCGAGTCCTAGACTCGATTTCTTAGCATTAAGCAAATCAAGCAGGGAGAGGCTGAATTGAATAAATGGGCTTTTTTTTCTTATCAACAAAAATGATATATATATATATATATATATATTAAAAAAGAGCGGACATGACCCCGAAGAGAGAGCATCACACACTCGGCCATAAAATGGCGATACAAAGAGGGGCTTGACAACAGTTTGTGTTCTCCATGTAATTATACTTTTGTGAATATGATCTTAAAACCTCACCAAAGTAGATGAGGTCATACAATTGTGGATGATATGGCCATGCATAACCTAAGAGAATTATGACAACTACAGTACTTCAGCTGAGCCACTTAATGCAGGAACCCAGTTCATTTAATTTAACATTACAAGTATTCACTAATATATGTCTTTCTGCTTATGAATAATCTTTCCAGGGATTTATGTCAACTTCCCAACCAAATCTACTAGCTCCTCAAAGTGTTCCAGATTTTATTGTTGCAACTTAAGTCGAGGTACCTCATGCTATATGTATGTATGTTGTGCTATGAGATTACTGATGCTGTATTGCCAACGTATATAAAGAAACAAATTCTCCCTCTTAAATGTCGTGGGTTCAAACCCCTATGCCTGACAGAAGTATAAGTTGTATTACATAAAATGTCAGATAGACAACACTACTGTGTAGGCATTTAGGTTTAATCTCTCAGAAGGAAGTTGCAATTGCCTACTTTAAAAAGAAACAAATTGATTTTGTTCCACGCAAAATATTTTTGATACTGTTGGAATGTAATGTAATGTACTGCACTTAATGTTGATTGTCTTTCTCTTAAAAAACAAGATTATATTCCAAGTATGTTGCTCTAACTTCCTAACCATTCCGGAACATCTGCAGCATTGCCCTGTTTAGCTGGACTGCTTTGGCGTTCATTTGAAGTATTTGGTACGATCATAGCCACCAGTATCCTAATTTTCTCTTACACATCCATTATTTGACTTCTTGCTTATGTGTAGTGCCGTCAATCAAGATACTTCATGAGAAAAAGCTAATGAATATGCAAGTGGCTAAGCTGGTGAACATGCTGTGCCGAGAAATTCTGTTAATGGAGGACTTGTACATTTCAGACTTGCTTAGAAGCCCTTCCCAGCCATTATTTACTGCAGCAGAGTTTGGTATTATCGAGATTATAAGCGATCTTGTTCGCTCTTATCCTGATCTAATATGGAAAGTTGATGAGAACAGCAGAAGCATTTTTCACATTGCAGTTATTCACCGCCAAGAAAAAATCTTTAATCTCATTCATGATATTGGAGCATATAAAGATATGATCATTTCCTATAAAGATATCAACTGTACAAACATTTTGCATTTGGCTGGAAAGTTAGCACCTCCCAATCGACTTAACATAGTGTCTGGTGCTGCTCTTCAAATGCAGCGGGAACTATTATGGTTCAAGGTCCTTAACTTGCTTTCAAATTGTCTAAAACATATATATCTAATTTGCAAACTAACTAGCCTTTTGTGGTGTATACTTATTTGTAATGTCACAGGAACTGGAAAAGCATGTACAACCATTATATAAGGATATGAAAGACACTGATGGCAGGACACCTCAAATATTATTCACAGACGAGCATCAGAAATTAGTGAGGGAAGGAGAGAAGTGGATGAAAGACACCGCCTCCTCATGCATGGTTGTGGCTACGCTGATCACAACAGTCATGTTCTCTGCGATCTTCACAGTTCCGGGAGGACTCAACGAAAATACGGGCACCCCCATATATGTTAACGCCAGGCCTTTCATCATTTTCACCATATCGGATGCACTTGCTTTGTTCTCTTCGGTAATCTCAACCTTCATGTTCTTGTCCATTCTAACTTCACGCTACGCAGAAGAAGATTTTGTTGAGTCGTTGCCTCAAAGATTGATAATCGGGCTGACAACCCTCTTCTTCTCCATATCGTTCATGCTGGTGGCATTTGTGACAACCTTCTACATGGTAATTGGGCATAAATTGGATTGGATTCTTGTCCCGGTGGCTGCTGTGTCGTGTATCCCTATAACCTTATTCGCGTCGTTGCAACTGCCACTTCTTCTTGATATGGTTCAACAGTCTTCGTACGGGCCAGGCATTTTCACCAGAAGTAACAAGGATTTTCTTTACTAGCTCAACTTTTATGAAAGATCGAGCGATCCTTGAGACGAGAAGAGAATAGAAGAGAATAGGACCCTTGACCGATCCTTGACATGATCACTTGTTGTATGTGTAAATTGAAGAGTCTAAGAATGATGAGGTATTTCTTGGTGGGGAGAGGGGAGAATGTACGCATGTATTGTATGTATACTGCATATTTGCTAAATGAGAGTTTTTTCATATATGCATTTCAGGAAAGCTTTAACACATTGTTTTCTGCATCCACTGAAACAGGATGATGCTATAAAACATGTTGATAGAGAAATAATTTTGTTTCAAGCTCAAAATGTTTATATGAATTATAATAGCAGATATTAGATTAAGAGTATTTACATTTATTAATGAACATAGGATGAATGTGAACTTTGAAATGACTGATTATAAACTTTGAAATGACCAATTGATACTTTTAAAGCCACTAAAATCATTGTAGATGAGTTTAATTGGGTCCATATTTATGATAAAATTGCATTTAAAATTAAGAGTTATAATATTTTAGGGTTTTTCCATCAGAGGGCAGTTGTCTTTTCAAAAAATATATCATATTTATTTTATAATCAATTCATTATTATTTCTAATACTATTCCTATATGTTAACGATACTCAATAACTCAATGTCTAATATAATCTCATTTGGATACAAACACAAAACACGTAACTTAGCCTATTGAATCAAGTTGGACATATAGCGTAATTAAAATTCATGTTGTAAACGGTAATGAGTTAATAGAATTTGATACGTAAATAAATAAATTTGGAAATTCATTTGTGGCCCTTTTGTTGTATAACATAAGATAATCTCCAAAATTTCTGATCCAACGTACAGTAAAAATCAACGAAAACAGACCCAAAACGGTAATTTTCAATTATATTTCTGTTTTTAGTTTTACTATCCGAATCGAATTCGAATGGTCTGGTGATGTGAAAAGTTTAAGGATCCAATTCGTGACCGCAAAGGAAAGAAGTCAGTGTCCCAACATCGATAACACTGCGACCCCAGCGCACGTTATCACAATGCGCCTCTGGACCGATCGATCTAGTTCTAAACCCAGAAAACCCAGAGTCGCGCCTTCGTCTCCGACGATCGATGCTCGCAAAACCCTGCACATGAGCCTCCTGTCCTCCATGGCTCGCAAGTCGTGGCTCCTCAAGCCCGCCTTCCTCGCCTTCTCCTTCTTCCTCCTCCTCGTCTACGCCTTCAACTCCTTCTCCCCCGCCGTCCTCGACCCCATCGCCGACGTCAGGACCGGCTTTTCCCCTCCGATTTCTCCGGCCAAATCCGCCGTCAGGATCTACATGTACGATCTCCCCAGGAGGTTCACCCACGGCGTGATCGAGCAGCACCGCCTGGCCCGCGGCGGCGACCCCGGCGCAACCCTCAAGTACCCAGGCCACCAGCACATGGCCGAGTGGTACCTCTTCTCCGATCTCCTCCGGCCCGGATCCGATCGGGCCGGGTCTCCGGTCTCCAGGGTCTCCGATCCGGACGTGGCGGAGCTGTTCTTCGTCCCGTTCTTCTCGTCCCTGAGCCTGGTGGTGAACCCGTCGAGGGCCGTGCCCGGATCGGCCTCCGCCTACAGCGACGAGGAGACGCAGGAGGCGCTGATGGAGTGGCTGGAGCGCCAGAAGTACTGGAGGCGGAACAATGGGGTTGATCACGTGTTCATTGCTCAGGACCCGAACGCGCTGTTCAGGGTTGTGGACAGGATCAAGGCCGCCATGCTGATTGTGTCCGATTTCGGGAGGCTGCGGCGGGACCAGGGGTCCTTGGTGAAGGACATTATAGTGCCCTACTCGCACAGGATTCGATTCTTCGAGGGAGAGGTCGGGGTCGAGGATCGGAGGACCTTGCTGTTCTTCATGGGAAATCGGTATCGAAAAGAGGTAGAAAGCTTGTAATTTTTGTTTATTAGCTATGGTTGCTTTGATTTTCTGAGCTTCCAGGGAGGATTTTTTTGATCTGACCATGCCATGACTACAATTTCCACCATAATTAACATTTAGTGGAAATGAAATTTGAGGATTGATAGGAAGGGGGAATGCAGAGAATTATCCAGATTAGATATATAGCAAAGTCAGTCGTTTTTTTATCATTCAATCTTATTCTTAGGTTTAATCAGTTTGATCTTTAGTATATGGACAAGTTCCCAATAGAAGTGTAGTAATCCTAGTGTCTTAGAATATCCACTTTCGTTCAAGTGCACATTAGTCATTAATCATGTGCTTGCATTTAGTTCTGGATGAAGTAATCCTGTGCTGAGTAAACTCTGAATACTATTTGCATTTAAAGCACGATCCTATCAAAATGACTAATGAGCTTTGGATTGTGGGGAGGCTGTTAGAGGTGGCTTGCCTATATCCTATGATTACCTTTGTGCTCATGATATGCTTTATTTTTATCAGTATAGAGTATATGTTTTGTCTCGAGTTGCTATAGGCACCATATCACCGGAGCCAGTTCTACTATCTAAATCAATTGCATCTCAAGATCTTGCCTTTAGTGCATTGACACAGTTAGGAAGTGGATGACTGGCTTACATAGTTGACTTCTGCCCTTGGAAGACTAGGCATGAACTAGTGATACTTTCCCATGCTCATTGGTCATCCCTTTCCTGATCCCAACCTGCCCCAAGTAGGTGAACACACCAGGGAACTCATTGAGCAACTTGTTAGCGTGTACTGTTGCTTTTGTTGGCAGTTGGTGATCACTAGTTGTCTTCTGTTGAAGAACCAAGTGGCTTATTCTTAAG
This sequence comes from Geranium brycei, assembly GCA_036897365.1. NCBI lineage: Eukaryota > Viridiplantae > Streptophyta > Magnoliopsida > Geraniales > Geraniaceae > Geranium > Geranium brycei. The sequence continues at coordinate 3,301 of JAYMTP010006938.1, read as the reverse complement.
AGTCTAAGGAGAGTCTTATAATTTGAGGATGAAATTTTTTTCACATAACTTATTATGATGATGCTAATTCTGTGTGGCAAAAGAGCATGCCTTGACTGATTTTATAGTTTAGTAATCAGCCGTTCTTATTATATATGTTTGGTTCTTGTAGGGAGGAAAGATTCGTGATATGCTTTTCCAAGTGCTTGAAAATCAAGAGGGTGTCATTATAAAACATGGAGCACAATCCAGGGAGAGCCGTCGTGCAGCTTCTCAAGGGATGCATACATCAAAGTTCTGTTTACATCCTGCTGGTGATACTCCATCAGCATGTCGGCTCTTTGATGCTATAGTTAGCATGTGTGTCCCTGTGATTGTTAGTGACAATATTGAATTACCCTTTGAAGATGTCATAGACTATAGAAAGATCGCAATATTCGTACAATCTGACGCTGCTGTAAAGCCGAACTTCTTACTTTCACTTCTGCGGAAAATTTCCACAAAAGAAATTCTGGAATACCAGAGGGAGCTTAAAAAGGCAAGTAGTTTCCTTGTATTCATTCTCATTTTTTTGAACTATTGCCACCAGTGTCGTTACTATTTATATGGACGTTGCAATAATTGGATGTGGTGCAAAAACATAGGTCTTAGAGTTGATACCAACTTTAAGTTAAAGCGATATACATGGAAAATTTAAAGTTTTATGTGAAGTGTTAACTCTTCAGAATAAGTTAGCTATGGTTTACTGTAGGATTTCTTTTTAAAGATTCTAAGCAGACAAGTGAGCTAGAGAATCGTACAGTTGCACAGCATTTTCAACTATTTTCTTTGGGACACTAAAACTCATGACTTGGAAGTTGGAAATATACGTGAACACAATATTCTCTTTGAAAGCATGTCTGAGAAAGCATATTTGTTTCTGTTATGCTAGTGTTGAATATAGAATGTCCCCTGAGTTTTTCAAACTGTCAAGGGACTGAAGGGAGGCAAACTTTCCTGCCAACCCTCTCTTTGCGCCATGTGCACATGTGTTTTCGCAGACCTCTCATTTTCTCTCCTATCATTTATAGGACCCTTTGAATGATAGCTTCAGAAATTTTGGCTGTCATGCTTGTTGGATGGCTATATGCATTTGTCAATGATCAAAAACATCTTTGACATGTTATATTATTTCAGTGTATAAGAGTAACCATATGGTCATAGATAACCATATGGCCCCATTTTACCCAGACATCTTTTGCATCTATTACTGCCTTGGCATGGGTTGCTGAAACAATATTATACGTTGTTATTGCCACTGTGCATTTGAGTTTTTGTAATCTTTATCATGGTAAGATTTGTGCGAATCAAAAGTTTAGTGCAGATAACTTTTGGCTCATTTTTGCAATTCCATAATTGTTCTGGATTTCTGCTCTCTACTAGTCATAGCTGACTGCAAAGTTGCTTACTTTATTTTCCCTGTTCCGTATTACTACTACGTTGATGACAGGAGATAGTGTGACTGACTATATAATCAACTGAATATAACTTATGGATATAGTCTACCCTTAATATGTTGGAACGTTCCTATCCATTCAATTATATTTATTCAGCTGTCTCTAGTAATTAGTTGAGTAGCGCGATTTATTTTGCAGTGCTGCTTTCTTAACAATATTGAAATCTGTTGGTTCAGGTGAAACGATACTTTGATTACGATAATCCTCATGGAACAGTCAATGAAATATGGCGCCAAGTCGCACAGAAAGACCCCCTCATTAAACTGATGATCAACCGAGACAAACGTCTTGTGAAGAGGGAATTGACTGAAGCAGACTGCTTCTGTCGCTGCTCAAACCAAACTGGTGGCATCGCTTTGTTATAGTTCTTCCTATTCCACTACGATTTTGGATCTCTGTCACAGTTTTTAGCTTAAACCATACATGATTGAAGAATCCTCTCGGACTGAGGAACGTTAACTTAATCAGATCCAATTTGGTGTACCCTAGTGGCTGGAGGTACGTGTGCACAATCCCTCAGTAGTAATTTTTTTCACACCATAGTAGCACAACTTTCCAAGTTGTTAGTTGTGATGTATAATTATTGTAGATTATATTATTCGAGGAATTTGATTTGTAAATCGGAGGTAATAAAATTGTTGGTTACGATTGTTTAGCCTCATTTTTATTTATTTTTCTAATTCGATAAAGGTCTTCATTCTCATGGTTTTATGAAGGTAAAGAATGATTGCTACAAGTAAATCCAGCAAAATTATTTCATAATTGACTGAGGACTGTTGGTTGTGAATTGTGATGTGCATGCATGTATGTTTCAAGAGTGTCATTGCTCACGTAGATTCAATTTTTTCTGATAAAGTTCTTTCAGGCGAATGAGTGTTAATCATTTCTCTACCAATTAATTTGGGAGAGGGTTATTTTAATTAAGCGGGATGGTGAATATTTTCAAACTTGACAGAGACATGATATCTTCGATCTGATAGGATAAATAAGCGTATCAATAAACCTGTTTCGAATCCATCCAACTGTTATTTTTTTTATAGAGACAAAATATCTTAAACTTGAAGTCTAATACTATGAAAGACCGAAATCACTGAGCTCACCCATTGCCATATCTAATTATCTAGCTCACAAATGCATAAATGAAGTCTTGGGATTGGTTTGATAGAATGATCATTTAAATGACAAAACTTGATTATATACCGAAAATGAACACCATTTATCAATTGTCTGGGTGGTGTAGTTGGTTATCACGTTAGTCTCACACACTAAAGGTCCCCAGTTCGAACCTGGGCTCAGACATCTGCTTTATTTTTGTTATTTTTCAGTCATCAGAAGTCAGATCAATAGAATAACATCGCTACCAGTGTTAATTTGTTCACCAAACAGGCTACACATTCTTGATATCTTTGTGCATTTGTTCTAACTAAAGTAGTGACCTGTATTAGATTCAGATTCATCTTATTTTTAAATTGCTACACCTTAATAACAAGGTTTGATCTACATATTCTCCTCTAAATTATACGAGGGAATAATCATATACACTACCGTGTGCAATTTGTGACCATGCTCCTAGTTATAATTGACCCTTACAACCAATTATGATATTTTTAATTTGGCTCGTCATAAAATTAGAATTATTCTATTAACCTCTATGTATTATTTTCATGACAATTCTATTCGACTTTGTCACTGAGGCCCAACGGTGTTAGTTTTTGATCAAAATGACGAAAATGCCCCTATATTAAAAAAATTAAAAATAAATTTTTAAACATTTTCTTAAAACATATTTTTTATAAAATAAATAATAAAAACTGATTCTAATATTA